>JZKD02S1441451.1:132043-181967 GCA_000966675.3 Picea glauca
GGAAGGGGTGTCTTCTTGGGGTTCCCTTATGGGATTCGTCTTCTAAGGTTTTGCAGATGACTTTTTGCTACTGAGGTTGTATTTCTTTTGGAAATGCATGATGGCATTGTGATAACCCTTCCTGAATTCCTCTATTTCCCGGGACAACATTTCATTAGTCTCCAACATAATATCATCATCTGCACTCATGTATTGATGATGTTCTCCCTTATTCAAGAAAATGTGTGTGTTCATGTCGTCGCAACAATGCATTTGATCTTGTATCATCTGATCAAAATATTCGTCCACATAATTTTTTTGGAACAGAGGCCTTATTTATTGGTCGCCTTGGTCTCTTTGTTCCCTCTGCCTGATCTGTGAGACCGTACCTCTTCTAAGGTTTTGATTTATGGGTTGGAGGTCATGTTGTTCTCGGGCGACATGATTTTTGACCACATAAATTATTTCCATCAGCTTCTCCAACGTCTTCATCATTAAGTTGAACTTGTCATCCGAGGGTCGAGAAGTCGATGGCTACACATATCCTTGGGGTTTCTTCCTGCCTCTGTTGAAGTTTTTTTTTATTTTTCCTGATGCCATCAAATTTACTTCAACTTCGATTGCATCACTCATCATGGTGTGTAAATTAGCAAATCTTCTCTCCCTCAAAAGCAAGGTGAAATCGTTGTCAAAAGAGTCGGCGTATCGAAGTTACTCAGCCCCGAGAGGTGGTTGGAATTCTACAGGGATATAGTTGTAGACCCTCATGAAATGAGCCGAGAACTCTTACATTGTCTCCTCTGGTGCTCTCTTCATATTGTTGTACTACGTCGGTAGTTGCAAAGGATTCCTTTTGTTTATCCATCTAGAAATGAACGATGTTTCAAATACGACAAAGTTTGGGATGCTTGCTGCTTGAAGGGCCTTAAACCACTTCCTAACCTCCCCTGATAGACTTTGCACGAACAACCTCATCTTCGCATCTTCATGATCCACCTCTTCTAGATCAACGAAATAATTGAACCAATCCAGGTGCTTTTGGGCAGAGGTGTTTCCCTTGACATCATATAGCTTGATATTCTGGTTATAGTTCAGGGGAAAATCATGGAGTTGAGATGGTAGGGAAAGGGGGGAAAATCTGGCGGCCATTGCTCTAGGGTTGTTTTGGATTTCTGGGATGTTCTGAGCGTGGAATATGAAATCTTGTAGGATTTTATTTGGTATCAAAGATCAAAACCTCTTCTCATCGAAGACTATATCATCCAAGCTGGTTTCTGATTTAAACATGAACAAGGTTTGTTTGAAAATGGTGTCAAAATCGAGGTCTTCAATGCTTAGTACACCATCCTTGGGTAAGGACAAGTTTTTATCCAAGAAATAGAATGGGTCTAGCACCTACTCCCTTTCCTTGCGAAAAAGTTTATCGGGATCACACACATTTTCTATAGGGTTCGGTCAGGATTGGATCATGTATAAATTGTCTTCGGAGCCAGGATTTTTGCGTCACGCTACTCTGTATTACTGGTCTCTTTCACTAGAGTTTCTAGAGTAAAGGTTTCAGCCAATGTAGATGTTTGGCCCACTGTTACCCTCAGGGGTCAAAACTTTATATTTAGTCATTCTCCCAGAGAAATTTTTATTCAATTCCATCCCCGTCAATGACGACAAAATGTTAGTGCTCTGTATTTAACTCATTCGGCTGAGGAAACAGATGACAGAGGCAACCTACAAACCAACTTTAAATATGGAAACTAGCCTTTCCGACCTAGAGAGGGCTCTCTCCGAGACTTCGTCGATGTACAGGTCACGACTTTGAAACTACCGACTAGATTTAACACTTTTGTATAATATTTCTGGTTCTATTGGCAAGAGAACGCGAGACCTTGGTCCATGGAGTCAAATTTCTGAAAATGAGAGAATTAAATGACTTGGTGACTAAACTTGAGAGGATAAAGGCTAAGTAGGCAACATTCTTTCAATTCAAAATCGTTGTGTATGGTGAGAGAAAAACACATGAAGCAACTTAGAGCACTGTTGGAGATGAATTCTAAGTTCACTTAGAAGAAAACAAAGTCATCTAAATGTCAAAATCTAGAGCATCACGTAGTGAATTCTAGATTTAAATAATGTTCTAATTTAGACAAAATATAGATATGAATATAAAGAACACATGAAGCATGTACATAAAGAGAGGTTAAAATACATCAAACTGCTACCATTAGAATCTTTTCGTCAAAGTTTCAAGACCTTTGCATTAAAATTCAATCGAGTTCAAAAGATACATTCAACAGTCACTGTCTACATTACTTTGCCAACCAACCTGGCTTACATTGAAAAGACAAAATATATAGACAAGGGTGTGTCGCTTGGGCTGCCCTTCCCTCCAACTACTATCCCTAGAAATTAGGCTCTGACTATTCTCTTCTAGATGATCCTTTGTATGGCACTTTACTAAAAATAGAAACTGATTGTACTCAATCGTACAATAATTGATGTCTTTTCCATGATAGTTCGATCATCAACAAGATTTCATCGTTAAGGAGTGATGTGTTGATGCTTGTCCTTCGACAGGAAATCTGGACCATCAAGTGTTCTTTCATAATCCTACCACCCATTGTAACGACCTTGATTTCTGTCGCATCATCATTTGCTGGAGCATGCATGTGGTGGGTAACCGTGGACTTTCGCAGGTGTTTCCAAGATGACAGCGCCAATCAAGGGACAACTCCTTTCTTTAAACTATCGTGTGTCTAACATACACTTATCCTGTGTAATAGGTGGGTCTCCATCATTGTGTGTCGTATGCTTTCTGCGTGGGTACCTATTAGAGTCCCTACTTCCTTGCAGGAAACAAGACATGGGGAGAAACAATATGTGCCACACTTGAGAAGACAAAAATAGAGTTGGTCAATTATGCTTCTGGCCTTGTTTACAGTTTTGATATTCGACGCGTTCTCCTGAGAGACCAGTTGTGCCTTTTCAGATTCATTACTTGTCTTTGAAAAACCGCGTTCCCTTTCAACTTATTCTGCACATTGGCTGGAGCCACGTGGATTTTTTCCATGGCCAGTCCACATTCCTTGAAGTGCTTTGCAATTCTCTCTTTTGAAATCTTTTATGCTTCGCGTAGCTAGATGATTGTGTCTTGCGCTTCCCTGAGCTTCCTCTTGAGACAAGTCACGTTTCCCTCTCGTCTCTGTGATGCTGATGCCTCAAGGGTATTATCCACTAAATTTTGTCTCAGCTCCATGTTCTCCTAGTACAAATCAACAATAGCGAGTTGCGCTTGCTTTAGCGGCCACAATGGTTCATGAATATCCATACCTTCAATGTCTGGCCTTCTTCACCTACCGCAGGTTTCTCAAATTGGACCTTCGATAGGTTCCATCTGAATGGCGCACATGAGTAACTCTTCGGCATCTCACTTTGAGCATGTCCCACTCGAGGCTTGGGCCTCCCCGATCTCTTTGTTATTCATTGGCCTACCCCTCTTCTGGGGTATTGGTTGTTGGGGGGATAGGTCTTCCAATGTATTTCCTTCCTCCGCAGCCCTTCCGATTTTCTCCTCCACATGGTGATATGTTACTTTTTCCATGGGTAGAGGGGAATCTCCTTTGGGGTCCTTGGGGATGCCAAATATGAGTAGAAACGAATCCCAGTTTTTGCCCAATCGCCTCAACTCCTCAA
This sequence comes from Picea glauca, assembly GCA_000966675.3. Classification (NCBI taxonomy): domain Eukaryota; kingdom Viridiplantae; phylum Streptophyta; class Pinopsida; order Pinales; family Pinaceae; genus Picea; species Picea glauca. The sequence goes on from JZKD02S1441451.1 coordinate 135,710, forward strand.
CTATCAACAATTTGATTAGTGAGACATGAGATAGTTTCTTCTTCGACTATTTTTCTTCAGCCTAGACTCTGTCCACCATTTCTTGGAGGATTTGGTGCAAGAAGAAAGGTAGGTTCAACAGTCTCCTTCCTGTGAAATGCATCAACAATCTAATGTGATGTGGGTGTTTTCTGTCAGACCTTCAATATTTTCTAATCGCCCTTGGGAGCTTCCGAAAAGTCTCTTGTAGATATCGACTTGGAACGCTTGCTTCGAATTTCTCATTTAAACATCCTGGTTTGATGAATTCCTCACAACATAGCGCATCCAAAGGCATGCCTTTAGACCACCTTTCACCACACGAAGGGATCTCTGTTGCGGATGACAGAGTTTCCTCCTTCACCTGGAATGTGATTCTTGCAATTATTGCACGAAGCTAGTTGAATCTAAGTGTGAAATATTCCACCAGTTTCACGTTGAATCCTTGGATTTTCTTACAATAGAACATGCATCCAACCTGTTCAAAAGATGCTCTAACATCCAGATCTTCATTTTCCAATGTCAAGTTTTGAGTTTCGAGCCCCACATTTCTGCCACTTCGCACCCCTTTCCTTATGTTTTGGGATGTCGCCATGGTGCAATGCGTGTTTTTTTTGCGCGCGCGATGGATTTAGCATAGACCCAAAGTGGTAATCTTGATTGACCCAAGTTTGTGACACAACTGATGGAAATTGACTTTCCCGCAGCAAGAAACTCGGGGCTCGCGGGAAAGATCACAGATAGTGCGTAAACTTAGTTGGTGAATAGAATACATGCAGATCAACTGGCATTTATAACTAGATGGGAAAGAGATGGAATCATGATAGGGGACATTGAATCCATGGTGACTAGAGGTTTCGAAGTAGGCCGGATATTTGCGCAGCACATCCATGCAACGGGTACACTTCGGAGTGTGTAAAGTACAACTGATAAGAGCTACAGAGTATACATGATATGAGCATCGTGATTTCTCATCCTTTCTGAATTCATAATGAGTTGATGATGGTCATTGCATCTATCGACATGACTCCTATTTTAACAACTTGCCTCAACCTTTGGCATGTAAAACCTCCTCTTTTGACAGGACCAAAATATTTGGGAAAAGACCTTTACCAGTTACACATGTTTGATTCTGACGTCCCTTCCCGAATCTAAGGGCCAATCGACCACTTGCCGACTTTGACCCATTCGTTGTTCGGTACCTGACCTCACACACTTTGACACATGAACCATGACTTGACTAAGACTGACTCTAACTGAAAAAATGACAGTGCTAACAATATCCACTCAGTTTGAAGTCATGATCTCCATTATAACTGAGAAAAAAATCCAATATACCCTTAAGGTATCTCATCACATGTTTTGCAGCAACAATGTGAACATGTCTGTGTTCTACAGAATTGACTCAAGGTTTTCACAGAAAAACATATATCTAGCCTGGTGTTCGTCAGATACATCAATGATCCAATGATTTGTCTGTACAGTGTAGCATCAACCAACTTTGACGAAGTATCAACCATGAGCTTCAACTTTGTTTCCATGGGTGTATTCATGGATTTACACTCCAACATATTAAACATCTTAAATATTTCAAATGCATACTTCCCTTGGTTAAGGAAGATCTTCTCTCAGCTCTTCCAGAACTCAAGACCTAAGAAATAGTGCATTAGGATTTGGTATTTCATCTCAAATTTTGCAATGAGCTTCTTCTTACAATCAATGATGATATTTTCTTCTCTAGTTAGCAATAAGTCATCCACATACAACAACAATCTAACAGGCTCATCATTCATAACCTTGAAGTATAGGTTATAATCAAATTTACTCTTGGTAAAGCCCAAGCTTGTCAAGAAAATGTTAATTCTTCCATACCAAGCTCTAGGAGCTTGTTTCAATCCATATAGAGCCTTCTTCAATCTGCAGACATGTGTTTTTCTATCTTCAACCTCCAACCCTTGAGGTTGTTCTATATACACTTCCTCTTCAATGACACCATTTAAGAAAGTTGTTTTCACGTCCATTTGGTGTAAATTCCATTTCATCTTAGCTGCAAGTGCTATGATGGTTCTAATTGAAGTGTATTTGGCTACAGGAGAAAACGTCTCTTCATAATCAATGCCTTCCTTTTTAGAAAATCCACAAGATACAAATATTTATTTATATTTCTCAATACTTCCATCAACAACATGTTTTATCTTGTATATCCATTTGGAAGATACCACATCCTTTCTCTTTTGTCTGGGAACTATTTCTCATACATCATTATTTATAATGGATTGGTATTCTCCTATCATGGCATCCTCCCATTCTTTATTCTGAATGTCTTCTTCAAAGAAATTAGGCTCCTTTTCTAAGAGATCACACATAAAATCCATGTAACAGGAGAATGACTTGGGTTTCTTGACTTGTCTCATGGTTCCTTCAAGGGCACCATACTTCTCTCCATCTTGAATAAGTTCCCTTGCCTAGGATGGCTTTCTCTTGTGGGAGATCATCATCTAGGGAGGTTCTTGAGATTCTATTATGTCATGATATTCTAGGATCTCCTCATCAAGGGAAGTTATGACTTCCCTCACTGGTTCTGCAACTCCGTGAGCTACAAGTTATTCTTCATATACTTCTTCAAGTTGGCATCTTCTTGATTTCTTGAGTGTTTCATCTTCATCAAAGGTTACATCTTTGTTGATCTCAATATGATGATAACTTGGTATATAAATTATGAAGTCCTTGGAGACCTCACTGTATCCAAAAATATTCCCTTCTTTCATGAAGGGTCCAACTTGCTTCTTTTCTCTTTCAGAATGTGTACAAATATTGGACAGCCAAATATTTTGAGATGGCTTATTTCTGAATTATTTCCGGAGAACATCTCTTCGAGGGTTTTGAACCTAAGTTCACTATGGGATAATCTGCTATGCACATAAACTAGTGTTCTTGCTGCTTCTGCCCATAAGTGCATTGGAAGATCTTGATCGTGGATCATAGTCTTCATTGCTTCAATTATAGTTATGTTCTTTATTTCTGCTACACCATTTTGTTAAGGATTGTCGAGAGTGGTGAGCTCCCTCTTGATCCCGACATATTTACAAAAGTTTACAAAATCTTTTGAAGTGTATTCTCCTCCATTATCTAACCTGAGTGTCTTGATTTTTTTTCAAAGAGATTCTCTATCAAGGCTTTGAATTCCTTGAATTTACCAAACACTTCATCTTTTGATTTCAAAAAGTAAACCCAGGTTTTGCGAGAATAGTCATCAATAAAAGATACATAGTATACATACCCACTAATGGAGGTTGATGGAATTGGGCCACATACATCTGAGTGGATGAGCTCTAAGACTCCTTATGCTTTACTATCACTCTTTGGGAAAGGGTTCTTGATGTCATTTCCTTGTGCATATCCATTGCACACACCTTCATGGTCAACCTTGAATTCTGATAAACCTGTGATTGCCTTGCTTACATATGGTAATGACTTGTAGTTGATGTGAGCTAGTCTTCTATGCCAAAGTTCACATGGACTCCCAATGTAATGAGTCGAGGGTGCTTCTGAGTGACCTTTTATCTTATACAAGCCACCTTCTTCTGTTCCAATAACAATTGCATCTTCTATGGTTTTTCCTTTAGGCCACATAAGAACTTCTCCATCTATGAAAGCAACTTTGAAGCCTTTCTTATCTAAAGATGAGATATAAAGTAAGTTATTTTTCAAACCTGGTACATATAGTACATCCTTCATATTCATTTGCGTCCTTGAATCAAGTTTGTAATTTGACTCTCCTACTCCTTTGATAGGGCACTGGTAATCATCTCCAAGCGTAGCTTTCCGAGGAAAGTTATTTTCTGTGAGGCTAGAGAGAATGTCTCTTTGACGTTTCAAGTGCTTGGAAGCACCACTATCTATGACCCAAGTATCCTCACAAAGTGACATTGATCCTGAGAGGGCAGAGCTTAAGACATAGTCTTCAATCTGTTCTTTTATCATCTTTGTGGGTGGCTCTTCATCTTCAATTGTATGGGCATGGTTCCTTCTGTTTATCTTATTGTATTCTTCTCTTCTATTTGGACAATTCTTAGCAATATGTGCCATCTTGTCACAATGGTAACATTGGTAGGATGAGAAATCCTTTTCTCTTCTTTGACCTTTTTGAAACTTCTAAAATCTCCTTAGAGGGTGAGATTCTTTACGGATGAATTTATTTGGGAAGTGAGACTCCTTGTGTTGATGAGTTTCCTTCTAGAAGTGGGACCTCTTCCTTCCTCCTTTAGTATGAGCAACTAGGGCTTGATATTCATCTCTTGATAGAACTCCTTCTTGGTTAGTTACTCTTGCTTCTTCTTGAATACATTCTTCCCACAGACTGTCAAAATGTAGTTCCTCCTTTCTGGCACAAATGGTTTGGATGAATTCATCCCAAGGTCTTACGAGACCCTTAATAACTGTCATTATGAGTTCATATTCATCTAGATTATCACCAATTGCTTCTAGTTGTTCCTTGAATTGTGATATCTAGAGAAATATTCATGAATTGTTTCTCCTTTATGCATCCTTGTACTTTTGAGTTGAGTTCTTAGATTTATCTTCCGATTGATGTTCTTTCCTTCATACATTCTGGTTAGGGAATCAAACATTTCTTTTGGAGTTTTATTTGAAGCCACTTGAGAGATCAAGTGATCTTTAATAGAGTTTGCAATGATTCTTTTGGCCCTAACCATATCCTTTTGGTGTTTTTCTTTAGCTGCAACATCGGTAGGTTATGGTACATCTTCTTTAATGAATATTGCTAGGTCATTCTATTCAAGAATGAGTGCAATCCTATACTTCCAGGAATGAAAGTTATCCACACCTTCTAGCTGGTCAACAAGCTTAGTGCTTCCAGACATCTTAACCTGGAGCTAGGAAAATGACCAAAAATTGAAAATACTTAGAATTTAAATCTAAACTTTCCAGGAGGTGCACTTGGTTGAGGGGAGTATCCTAGTGCAATTAGATTTAAGAAAATCCAAATTTTTCCCCTTCAAACTGGGCTTGCGGAATTCTGGACTGGTACTAGTTCTGGTTTCCTGGTACCAGTGAAAACTAGGGTTTCACTTTATAGGATTTCTATCCATTAGAAAAGTGTGTTGAGGCTGCCAAGGAGTTCTCTAGGCTAGGTTGCATTTCCTTGATGAGTTTTAGGCTGAAATTCCTCTTCAATAGAAAACCCTAATTTTCTTGTACATCAACAGTGACATTTTTGCTTACCCAATGAAAGGTGCTCTCTTCAGCTTAGCTCTAATACCATGTTACGTTTTGAGATATTATTAGGTTTATTTTCAATTTACTAGATAACAATAGGATCACTAAAAGAAACACAATCACAAGATACACAACATTTATCCTGGGAAACCCTCATGGGGGAGAAAACCTAGCAAAAACTTCCATAATATAGATAGCCAATACAATGCCAAGACAATAAACCAAAACACTAGAGAATATCCAACACTGATCAATGTGCCTTTCTCTTCCTTCTTCTCCCAACTGCAGCTACCAAACTTGTGCACTTGATGAGCGAATGAGTGACTGAGATAATGAGGCTCTAGCCTCCTTTATTTATACTAGCTGGCAGGTGTTGGAAAGGTGTCTCTTCACTGGGAAAGCCCAATTTCTCTTCTTATTGGTTAAAACCACTTTAATTAGGCATGATGGTCAACTTCTTAATTTGCATAATATAAACAGGGTTTGACCAATCCGCAAAAGGGGTTTTGGTCAAGTATAAAGCCCGACATGATTAATCCACAAAACGAGATTGATCTGATGAATAATAACTCAATAATAAATAGAATACTCTTTGCAGTTAAAATATTTCAACAACATGATCCTCTATTGGGGGATCTTGAGAGAGTGTGGGGATTATATGCTCCAGGATAGGCTCTAGAATTTCCTTGGCCTTGGCTTTTTCTTTTCCCTTGATTGAGGATGGACCCCATCTGAAGCACTGACTTCTGAGATCTGATTAAGGATCTCGAAAGAATTGGTTGTAGAAGGTACCGATGGTGGTACAGGGGGAGATTTTTTATGGTATTGGTGCCTCTTCCCTTGAACTTGAGTAAAGTCATCCTTAGATTTTTCTAAAATGGCAGCAACTGGACTAAGAGGAGCATTGAGAGGGAAATCTCAGAAAATATGGTCATGATAATGACATTTCCGACATCGGAAAGGAATATGTTCATAATCTATAGTTTGTTCCCACTCAACATATTTTTATTCCAAATTTATTGATCTCGGCAAGGGCTTGGACATATTCATATACACACAAATGCATGCATAGGAGGTATAGTGTCACTTTGAAGTAGCCTCGACCGACTTAAAATAGATGCATAGAGTATTTCCTATCCCTTCTAGTATTTCTCCAAGATAGAATTCATGTGGAAGGGAATACAGACGGATCCCAACAGGGGTATAGGTAAAGTCTTCTTTTTCCAAGATAAAACGCTCTGTCTAGAACCTTAGGTATAATCCTGTTGAATTGAAAAAATAGGGCCCATTTTCAAATGTTTTGTCCTTGTCTTCTAGGTTATGAAAAATGGTAGTGAAAAAACCTTTGGTCCCAGCTGAAGATCATAGTGACCTTTATGTTTCCACCATGTATTAATCCACTTGATAAGGTCTCGCTCATAAGGCCATAACCCCAGAAATTTCCCAATCAGGGCATGATCTCTCATATATTGAGTTTGAGCTCCAACTCTTATTGAGCTAATCACATACATGGGGGTCACAGAGGCTTGAGGAATGCATTTTCCATGTTCCCATGCTCAAGCCACTTTTGGATGGGAGGAATCTTTCTCCAAATCCACTCCTTTTGTCCTTGTTGAGTTCTTTTTGGTGGATCTTTTCTTTCAGGTGCGATGGCGGATCGAATCACAACCACACACTTGAGAACCCTGTTGTCGCAAGAGTTGACTCTAGGCTGTAATAGAGCCAAGCCTTAGCACATTTTTTAAAGAAAAAGTTATTTATTGTTCAGAACTTGACTTGGGTTGCAGCAAGCCAAACCCTGAAAATTTATTTTGAGTGCACTTTTGACCTAATACACTCAGAGATAGTTCTCTAAACAGCCAAGGGATCTTTACTCAGGAATATTCAATGATTACAACAAGAAGGCCAGATTTCTTATTAGAAAAGATGTTTAATCAGGTTTGGGGGTTGATCCAGGAAAAAAAGTCCATTGGGCATGCAGTCAAGTGAAAACCACAGAAAGGAGATCATAATAGGGATCACATTACTTGCAGAAAATGAGGCAAGGTAAGTCTTTCTTTCAACTATAAATAATCATGACTTAATAGCAGAAAAAGAAAAGCAAAGGGCCATCTCACAGTGAAAGAATCAATCAAGGATGAATTTTCACTATGACTTTGGAAGAAAAAACTAAAGGATGATGGCTAGATACAGAGCACTTATCTGGAGTGAATTCTGAACAGTCATCATGAAAACAAAACTTTTATCAACTGCGTGTAAGGAGCATTTAAAATGAATTCCAAACATATTTAACTCAGTCGACAAAATAACAGATAGATAATAAAACAAAAAGAGGGCATAGCGAAAGAAATGACCGTAATGAATCTCATAATTTCAAGAAAACGCGTCACTGTGTATAATTCCATTTTTGGTTCTCAAAATAACTCTGCGTTCCACACAGGAGTTCTCTGCCCTCAGAGCTTCCTCCCGGCTTCAACCCCTTTTTTACAATGGATTCATTTCTATATAAATTCCCCTTTCAAAGAGGTTGAATCCACATCATATCATAACTAACAATCAACTAATTTCAACCGTCTTTTAACTAACAGTAATCTGAACTAAATTAAAAGTACAACATACATCCTAATTTCTAGCAAAATGTTTATAGCTGTAAGTGCATTAGATCCTCCTCCTTTCGTTTCAGTGTCTTCTTGAGTTTCTTTAGCAGTTGCTGAATACAGGGTTTCCAACTCGCACAATATCAGCCCCATATCAACAAGTCTTTCCACCATGTTGTCTACAACAACGTTTGAAAGGTGATGTCACTAGTATCTTTTCACCTTGTCTGGAAGCTATAAAAATCAGTTCAGTAAGAACACTCGTCTTTCCCAAACTATATCGCCAGGAGAGATAGTAGTTGGTGGTAATCGGTGGCCTCCTTCCACGCTAAAAGAGACCAAATGCATTCCACCCAATCCTGTTGAGGAGCTAACTGCATGCAGATTACAAATAATATCGCATTGTTCTTGCTCACGTTCGCGATCAATCACTGCATTTCTCACAGTAGTCTTCAGCTCTATTATCTTGTGACTATCGATTCACAAGTTCGTTCAACATAAACCTTGGATATCATACAGGTGGATTGAGCATGTCTAACATAAGCCAAAATCCAGCACAAGAATCTGAATGCATGGAATCTTGGATGGCTAAGAAGTGCAAACCACCGCATGCTTTTTGGTGGCTTCCTAGGCTTCTGCCTCCTGATCTGTTTGTTTGTTTTTCTGATAGAAAGCATATATCCACCTCTTGGACACCCTCGCTGACAATATCAAGCATGCACGCTTTCGGTCGACGTCAATGGAAGATATCTCCAATGCATTAGTCCAAGCTGCCAAATCTATAGCTCGCGAAGATGCAATAGCAACCCCTGGTATCAAAACGTCATCTGAAAGACTAATTCACAGTATATCCAAATACAGAACACTTCCAAAGGAGGATTCTTCTTGAGCAATGGCCAACACCTCTTGTACAACTGAATCTAGTCTGACAATTCTCTCTCACGTTCTAATAGCCTCCATGGGGCCGAATCCAAACCATGTTTATCCATCCCCGTAGCATTCAATGCTCGAACAACCTTTACTCTCCACAACTCTCTTCTTTGCTTCGCTGGGGTCGTTCGTTTCAAGATCAGCCTGCCAATTTTTGGCTATGAAAGAAGTGGATGTATTTTCGGTGGGAGTAGTTATTTTAAACACCAATCCTACGTCCTTCAATCTACTTATAAATTCTGGCATTCTGTCTTCAATGCGTTGTGTGGTTTGGTGCATGGTTCCATCCAACAACATTAAATCCACACTTATCCCATGGGCGAAAATAACCTTGCGTGGGGTTCCTTATCGACAAAATAATGGAACTTTGAATCGCCTTTCGGAGTTTCGGAGGAAACAGTGTAGTATAAAAATGATAAGCAAAAGTCCGAAATCTCGTGATTGGTGCACGTCATGCGTAACTTTGAGGATGCAGGTATGTATCCTGGCATCGAGCTAATAAATCAAGAGTGACGTCAATAAGTATTCAAAACCTCAGTTTAGATTTTCGAATGCTTGATTTGTGCAACATAAAGGTCGATACTCAGTTTTCGAATGCCGTCTGCAAGTAATGTTCTTTCAAACCAATGACATCTGCCATTTGTAACACTTCCATGCATCCTTCCTAGGCATCATTATAATACTTACGCAACAAATGTATTCGTACCCTCTAATCAACAAACATAACTCCCTATTTTCTTCACGCGGCAGATTAAAGTCTTGTCACCGGGCGTTTCAATACGGCAGAAGATCTTACATTATATTTCCATCCTTTGAGAAGGCTAAGAGTTACTTGTAGATATAAGCTATAACTAAAATCCAACTATAGTAAGCGTTGAATGCTCGCGACTTGTCTTGTGATTGAGTACTCGTTAGACTCCTCCGAAGGGTTCGCGTTGTTGTCAATTGAAACTGTTAGCTGATCTCCAGTAAACAATGCTTTCAGTGGTTTATAAAATAGTGAAACAGAACCCTCTGTATGTCCTCATGCATGTACAGAATACGATCACATTGGAGACGTTGATCCTTCTTTCAAAAAGTTGTAAACCGATGCTATGAAATAGTAGGGTCCAAATTCATCTGGAAGTTTTTCCATCGGCCAGCTTAAAGCCAAGCCAAGATTTATGATTTTCGATCGCTCAAAAGACTTGCTCCCAGGCGGGGAAAAGTCGGACTATTATATTCAGATACCTGTTGGCATCAAACCCTATGCAGGAGAGATATACAGACCCCTCGTGATATGTAAGCGCTTGTAATAAAGTTCCTTGGTGAGCATCAAAATTGAGTACTTCCAGTATTATCTCCACTAACAAGAGTTCCATCCCGTAGGACAAGAAGAGATTAGATACAGAGATCTGTCCCACTTCCCGAACCTCTAAGACCAATCCTGTATACCTCGTGCAAATATTTTCTTTGCATCCAAACTCCAAACAACACTCAAAATTTTTCTTTTAACTCTTGGAAAGGACCTGTAATATTCCATGCCTACCGATTGATGAGAACATAGATTCTTAGATTCTTTTCAAAAAAGTCCTACAAGTCCTTCAGCCAATCTGATGTGAGTTATATATAATATGGAATGAGACCCCTAGTTAACTTATAAGCTTGATGCGAATCTCAGATACATTGGGATGAAGACACTAAGGAGAGAAAAATTCAAACTCTGTTACAACAAACCCTACAGGTTCTACCATCATCACATTACAGTAAGAGGGGGCTTGTGCACCCTCAATACCAGTCATCATTAAAGGACGAGTTACGCTTTGGGAGAAAGGCTTGGTTGATATTAGAGAAGGGTCATGATTTGCATGAACCCTAAGTTTTCAGGCACATCATTAAACCCTAGTAGACCAATTTATATGTTAATTTTACTCCAAATACTTTTAAAATATAAACAATATAATGATATCTTTAAAGGGTTTTATTAGGATAATAATTTCCCTACTATTTTTTTGTATTTTATAAAACCTCATTATACATGTAATGTCCCCAAAATTCCAGAGTAATTGTTATGCATTAATTTAAAATCCAATGAGTATTCAGGAGCTTGTTGAAATATTTAGGACATGATGATGAATATTTCATGTACTCATCCATACAGGTGTAAACGACTCGTCGATAATTACATTATTGCATGAATTGGTTTTACCACTTGGAAGTTGTAGTAGGTCACCAAACTAGGTGTATGTTATGTCTCATCATACCACTGACAATTTCCAACTCCATGAGTCATCCTATACCATTGAAATTTGTTGAATCCATCAGTCATCCTATAATCAACGTTCATGAGCATTATTGGTTAATTGATACGAAACCAAAAACATATTCAGAAGATAGTAAGTGGCTTTACTAATTTACTAAATTACAAATTCAACCCAAAAAATGTTGAAGAATATGTAGTTGTGGAAGATATTCTCTTATTGTATTTGATCATGCAAAAACCCCAAATAATATTATTATATTATATTTTTTAATTAGGCCCTATCGTGCCTTTGTAAAAGTCGGCCCTATTGTTCCTTGACATGTAAAACAAAAAATAAAAGGGTAAAGTAACATGTCGACCCAGACCTAATTTTAGGCTAGCCAGACTACTATTTATAAAGGAGGCCAATCCTTGATTTGTAAAACACAGACACTAGCTCTGCAGCTAAGAAGAGGAAGTGCAAAAGTCTTAGAGGGAGATGTTGCTACAACACGGAGGTGACGTCATGGAGGTTCTTGGTTTATCTCTTGGATATCTCTTGGTTAAGTGATGCGCTATTATTCCCTAGTCAAGGGTTAGAAGAGGATCTTCTGCTTAGTTAGTTCTCTCTTGGAGAGAGGCATTGTTCTTGGTTGGTGAATCTATATTGAGGAAAATTTTTGGGATTTTCCCCTAGAGGGTTTTCCCAGGGTAAATCTTGTGTATGATGTGAATGTTATTCTTTCAGTGATCCTTTATATGCACTTATTGTGCTAATGGTTTATAAGTAAAAGAACATTAATCTAATTAAGTGCTTAAGACGTAAAAATCAACATGGTATTAGAGCGGGCCTGAAAGAAGGAATTTTCATAGAACAAAAGAACTCGATAAATAAGCTAAGGGTATAGCAAGACTCTCTTAACCCTAATGCACCTTTTCCCTGGAACAATTTTACGTTTTGGACAAATTTCAGAAATTAGGGTTTTTGCATACTAGGGTTTCTGCATAAACCCTAAAAGGTGACATCATCCACCTTGCTAGAGAATGTTGGGAAAAGTAAGACCATCTAGGAGATCTCCCTAGGAGGGCACACCTATTCCCTGGATTAGAATTATGAAATTTGAAGTTTGAGAAATTAGGGTTTCCTAAGTTTGCAGTGCCAATGCTAGTTGCATTTGCAGTATTAGTTGTAGTTGCAGTTGTAGTACCAGTTGCAGTTGCAGTTGTATTACCGGTTGTAGTTGCAGTATCTATTGCAATTGGAGAGCCAGTTCCTTCATGCCAGTTGTTGTGCTAGTTGCAACACCAGTTGCAGTACCAATTGTAGTACTAGTTATAGTGAAAGTCTGTGTTGAGACTGATTTTTTATTTTCCTAGTGCGCCTTACAATAGAAAATCTCCAACTAACTTTAAATTACAATTTGAAGCACCTTTGAAGTTTTAAAGGTTCGTTATTGCTTGTCGTTGTTGTCGAATGGTGCCACTACCTATCGATACTGTCAGAGGTATGTACTTACATATATTTAAACTGTATCATTATCTTAAGAGTATTTATAGGAGAAGGGATATTTTATTCAAACAACAATCGTAGATCTAGAAGGATCTCAGATCTATCACATTCAGAGGAACAATGCACCCCAGGTTTGACTATTTTGATATGCCTCTATTTTTTATGGCATTATTGTGATATTATGAACATCTAGGTTGTAATTTGATATGTTGAGATTATGACTATCATAATAACCATTGGTCAAAATTAAAGTCAAAATATTAGATTAATTAAGGTTGATATTATAAAGTTTATTCTCTAACTCAAATTTCTGTCAAGAAAGCATATTATCTTAGTACAGAGGATAGGTTGAACAAAATACTTGTCATCTTGAGTGAAGGAGAGTCGGAAGAAAAACAACAACACTCAACTCATTCTTGAGGACAAGAATACAGGTTCGACGTTTGATTGATTGAGTTGATAAGATTCAAATTTGCACATATCAAGTTTGATAACTGCCACATTACAAGTAAACACTATAGTTGTGATAGAAATCTTTGAAATTTTTTATTATTGAATACTTGGTATCATGTGAGCACTATTGAGATAACTACTTATTGTAATCATTTACTAGATATAACTAACATCTCCTCTAGGAGAAACTTCTTGTTTTGTTTCTAGGTTACCATGGAGGAATGATTGATCACAACATTAGAAGAGTGTTGCTCTCATTTCTTATTATTGTATTTCTTACTTTTTACCATTTTTTTAGGAAGGTCACATGTGATAGCTCTGAAGCAGATACTATGATGATTGTTCTCGCTATTGTTTTTATTATTATTATAAAGAGTATTATTCTTTTCTACCATTTCTGCCTTGTTGTTCTTGTTCCAGGAAGGTCACAAGTGATAACCCTGACGGAGATATAGTGACTATTGCAGGAGACAACGTATTATATGAGACATGGAGCAAACTATCCAAAGTGTATACATGACCATATACATCCATGTACCGAAGACGAAGAAGAAGAAACTATTTTTGCTAGATACAAAATATATCATATGGAGACAAATCATGAGGAGTAGAAGAATCCAAAGATGAAAAAAAAATCCATCTAAGTGCAGTTGATCACTCATAATATCACCAGGAAGAGTTAGTAGATCCAAAAGGGCCTACCCAGTTTTATCACTCTGTAAATGTGTTCGGCTAATAAACAAATGACAGAGGTAACTATTTCAACCAACTTTAGGTTGGATTCTAACCCTTCCAACCAGAGAGAGCTCTCTCAAACATGTAGAGACCGAAAATATTCAAAATATTTGGCAATGGACACACAAAGGTCAGATTCTGCAATATGATAGCTTTTAAAGGGTTGGTAGGACAAACAAGAGAACAAGTCCATTGGAAAATGGGGTCAACTCCTGAAATCATATGAAGATTTATAAACTATGTATTCCTGAGAGAACAGAGGCAAAATAGGCACTGTGTTTAGCCAAATAAGTAATACGAGATGGCATTTAGAAAGAAAGGAAAGACCACTATGACAAGAGACATCTAACAGAGGATGAATCTCTTGGTATAGATTTAGAAGAAGAAACATAAAGGCTAGCTACAAAAAATAGAGCACCAACCAAGGCTGAATTCTGAACCAGAAACCAATAAACACATAACAAGTATAATCAATATGATAAGGAGCACCAACAAGATGAATTCCTTCTTTTACTTAAATATTATCACTATCAACAAAACACATTCAGGAATATGAAATACATGAAAACATACTAAACATCAACACCATAATGAATCTCGGCTATCTAAGAAAACCTTCTCTGCTTATATTAAAATTCATAAGAAATCACAAAGTTTTCCTGCTACAAAGGCAAGCCCCTCTCCATCCAGTCGAACCATTATTTTATCTTTGTAACAATATATATAGGTAAATTACATATGAGGCCAAGAAAAACAGGCCATTCTTTCCAAGATTCCAAAAATAGACATTGGCTATAGAGAGAGTAAATCATCAAAACCGAACTCCTACTTTCTAGGGAACAGTCAAAAACAGAAACCGAAATATTTGAGATCTTTACCCTAAATGCCACCTATCTACAATGTCACAAGATTCCCTAAAATATACTTGGTTTAGCTTGTTATTCTATTTTAGATTTTCAATCTCTTCCTTTAACGTGTCAAGCCAGCCAGGCTGATTTTCTTCAATGCTTTTGACTATTCCAACTTTAGCCTCCTCCTTTCGTTGTTTTTTCTTTTTTCTTACACTAGCTTGTGTATTGGATCCATCTGCATATCCATTGATAATCAAATCCTTCATAATATGTTTCAACCTGATCTCTTTGCCTAATCTTGTCTCATCAACAGATTTTGCATGAGATTTTGTTGTTAGGATTTGTGTAACATGCCTTCCTCTTTTTTTATTTGATAATTCTGTCATATTCTTTGAACTTCCTGATTTGTTGAAAACCGTTGAATATTTCTCCTCGAATCCATCTGGTTTGTCAGGAAACATGGGCCTATTTCCCTCAAATTGCACATGAATTGGACGATCGATTCGATTTTGCAGATATCTCGTTCTGGAATAAGTCGTTAATTTCCCAAAATAGAGTAATATCACATGGGTTTTGAGTAACGATCGCAATCAATTACAATCATTGGCTAATGATGAAAATCCTTATGGGGATAACGGTCTCTCACATTTGGCTATCAATTTTCAATTATGAGTATCAAATTGGTTATTTGGTGGCACTTATTTGGCACTGCCCGAACGAATGGTACACAAGCACAATTTTCAGGATGATTTGACACGCTTTCAAGCTTCATTGTCACGTGTATCCCTCATATTAGACCCAATTAATGACATTTAATGTGTGATTTTAGGGGTCTGATGGGGTGGTTTTGAGTCTACCCTCTTTTCACCCCGAAATTCACCTGAGGATGCCACGTACCTTTGTGGGGAAACCACAGTTAAAATTTTGGGACCGCTTAGATATTTTAACCTCCACGCTGTTTCAAACTCCGAAATCTCTCCCAACCATTGATCTCGGAGAATGGAAATCTATGTCCTTTCGAGCTCGATTTTCTTAAAGCCACCACCAAATTTAATCTCTTTTTCCATTTTCTGTCACTTCCCCAAATTTATCTGACTTCCAAATCGGTTTAACACCTCGCTAAACCATGAAATATCGATTTCACACCAAAAGTTTAAATGGTGATAAAATGGTGATAACATGGGCTCCAACTGGGGATGTTATCCTCCCAGTGAGGTAGAAAAGAACTTGTAGACCCTGTGCCTGATCCATTGGGTTGCTCCCAAAATAGGTATGTACCCTGCTCTGACCTGTCACCAATGTCTGCTGAAAACCAAAGTCTGCACACTACTCTCACTTGGAGACTGAACGTTGGATACACCGCTAAAATCTAACTGTACACATTACTAAAAATCCAAACTAAAAAATGCTTGATCATCAATCTTATTCGCACCTACCTACCCTAACTACTGAAATGAGCTTCTAATCAAGTGAAATCATAATGCCAATGCAACCATGCAAACATTTTATCTACTGTTTGTTTTCTTTGCACATGCTTGCTCCAAATTTTGTTAAATGATATTTCATTCAAAAATTTACCAATGAACTCAAATCTCAAAAATTTAAAAACATTGGGACTATTTACCGCCTCCAACAAAACTAAAAATGGATCCTCTAAAACATGCACAAAACAACAATCATGTTTCACCCATTCCACTGCATTCTTGTTTTCATGTGATTTAACTGGTTGATTTCCACTAAGAGTTTGAAAAATCTGTTGATAATGCTGGAAATAACAATCTTCTTAATCATAAGATAGTGATGACTGAAATGAAACCCTTGGTGGTAAACAATCCATTTTTAACACTGATGTTGATTGACCATCATCTTTATTTATAAGATTACAAATCATCATAAGCTGTAAATTATGATTGTTAAAACACTCCATATAGCATTCCACAGGGTCATGAAACACATGAGAAAACATTTCTTATTGATGAGAAAAAACTTAAAGACAAGCCTCCTTCATAAGTGTTTGTTGTTCTTGCTCTACTTCTTCAGTTCTGAGAACAATTTCAAATGAAATGGAAGCGATAGGTTTTCCTACAAAAACATTCATAAATCCTTGAACATCTTGAAATATGACAACCATATTATGTGCATCAAGGCCATCCTCTTGTTCATAAAAAAATTCTGAATTGGTTTTATTAATCTTCAGGAAATTTGCTCAGGGACTGTTATTTTGAATTTCAAATGAATGGAGGGAAATAAGTCCCTGCTCATAATATTCTTGCAAATGTGAAAAGCTAACAACATGAACCATTTCACCATCTGGAGTTCCCATGGATTCATTTTCAAAACCATGATCTTCAAAGGAATCAAATAAAACAACTGTCTCTTTATTATCTTTCTGTATTTCTGATTGAACAATGGCATACAATGTTTTTTTGCTTTCCTGAAACTCTATGCCATTTGTTTGTTCATTGCTTGAAATCTCCATAGATGCAGTTTCAGAACCCTCATCCATGTCTAAACCACTTAGAATTTGATCAACCACATCATTCATAGGGGAATAAAAACAACTTTGAAGCACTTTGTTTTTCTAGAAATCTTGTTGAATATCTTCATCAAGTTCAGGAGAAGGAATATGACTTTTAACAACAATTTCTTGATCATCTTCCTCTGTTAGCTCATGATTTGCTTTCAACAATTCAAAGGAAGAAAAACATAATGGAATATAGTTTTCATTTGCAAGTCCATTGCTTTCTTCATAGTCAACATCATGCCTGAAGGATTTTTTATTTGAAACATTATAAAAAAATTGCTTCAACAATTTGAAAGAAGAAAAACACAATGGCAAGGTTCTTTCACTTGATTCAAAACCTTCTTCATTTTCTTCATTGTTGTCATGTGCACATTTTTCAATTTCTTTGGATTGTTGAATACACTCATTTTCAAATTCATCTTCGACCAATGGCTACAATTTTGAACTGACAAGACCTTCTACATAACAAGTAATAGGGTCATCAAACACATGAGAAGATTGTTGCAATTTCTTGTCAATTTGTTCCAGCGAATCATTGTGATTTGGCATCAACACACATTCATTTTCTTCAGTGATGATCTTAGAATTTTCTTTCAACAATTTAAATGAAGAAAAACATAAAGGTAAAAAATTCCTTCAACTGATTCAATACTTTCTTCTTTGTAACTGTGATATGTAGGTTGATCGCTCTCATTACACTGCTGAAAAGAAATATTTTCTGATAGAGAACATGTAGTTGGTTGTTCTAGGAAGTTAACATCATAATCATCATCATATTCATCATATATAGGAAAACCAACAACATATGCAATGTCATCTAACAAGGACAAGCTTGGAACATCAATATGCTCTTCAACAAGTTGATTTGCAAATTCATCTTCTTGACTGTCTACAAATAAATATATAAAACAATCGGCCACATGCTTGTCATGGGATTGATCAAAAGCTAAATCAACAACTTCTGTTTAAGTCAACTATTTTCTATTCATATTCACTGTCATGTTCTTTAATATCCAACTCCTCATTTCGAATTTGTTTGCATGCTTGTATATTGTGTTGAATCTCCTGAGCATCATTAAACATTTGTTGTAAGGACTTAGGTCTTCTTTCCATCAGGAGGAAAGACAAATATGGATGAAGATTTGTTGTATAATGGAGCATGGCAGCAGCTTCAGTGGGTTGAATTTATTTGGGCAAACTGTACTAAATACTGGAAAAGCTTCTACATAACGTAGAAATAGTTTCATTGCTCTGCCTTTTTAAGGCATAAAACTCTGTAAGTTGTAGATCCAAAGATTTATTCTTTCCCCAAAACTTCATAAAGACATTATTCAATTCCTCCCATGAGCTAATTGTATCTGGATGCAAGTTTTTAAACCAGTCTTTGGTATCCCCTTTCAAGGATTGAGAGAAGACCATCAAACAAACATCATCATGATCAATCTCAAACAAATCTATAAAATATTCAAAATCTTGGATGTGTTTTTCAACTGTGATGGAATTAGGTTCTCCATCAAACACAGGTAGGTACTTATAGTGCTTTGGAGGAAAATCATGAAGGATGTGAGGTAATTTTAAAGGATTGTATCTATGTTGAATCTTGGAGGGTGTTGGATCAAGTACAAGAGGTGAAATATCAGCCTTGGTTTCATGAGGCTCATCAACTTGGTTATGGTCATTACATGGCTCAGATGGAAAATTTTGATCAAAATCAATGATACAGTGAGGAGATGTATGTACAACTTTAAGAGGAGGATATACAATTGCAATATTTTCATGATCATAATTTGAATGCAACAAGTAAATAAAAATTTGTTTAACATGTTCAGGAAAGCACAAAAGGTAATTAATAACAAAAAATATTATGTCTTGGAAAAATATTAACTTTAGGTACTTGTTTTCTTCCATGATGTCCTTTCATACCTCTGTCAAGGGATCTCATCTTCCAGTGGAGTCTCTAAATCGCATTTGAAGCTTGAGTGGAGTCGCCAATAAAATATTCATGCTACTAAGTCTTTGGACAATGGAGTCGCCATGAAAATTTTGAGTTTTAGATTCTTGAAAATGGAGTTGTCATGTGAATGATGTACAAACTTTTTGTGTCTGAATATTTTTCACCATCAGTACTCAGATATGAACTTTGTTGTTTCTCCGAAGGAATATTTCACCTCCGCTCCCTGGCAATGGTGCCAGAATGTTAGCACTCTGTAAATTTATTCGACTGATAAACAAATGAAAGAGGTGATTGTTTCAACCAACTTTAGGTTGGATTATGACCCTTCCAACCAGAGAGGGCTCTCTCAAACATGTAGAGATAGAAAATATTCAAAAATATTTGGCAGTTGACACATAGAGGTCAAATTCTACAATAGGATAGTTTTTAAAGGGTTGGGAGGACAAACAAGAGAACATGGCCATTGAGCAATGGGGTCAACTCCTGAAATCATATGAATATTTATAAGTTATGTATTCCTGAGGGAACAGAGGGAAAATAGGCACTTTGTTTAGCCAAATAAGTAATATGAGATGGAAATTGGAAAGAAAGGAAAGACCACTATGACAAGAGACATCTAACAGAGGATGAATCTCTTGGTATAGCTTTATAAGAAGAAACATAAAGGTTGGCTATCGAAAACAGAGCACCAATCAAGGGTGAATTCTAAACCAGAAATCAATAAACACATAACAAGTATAATCAATATGAGAAGGAGCACCATGAAGATGAATTCATTCTTTTACTTAAAGATTATCACTAGTATAAAAACACATTCATGAATATGAAATACAAGAAAACATATTGAACATCAACACCATGATGAATCTTGGATATCTAAGAAAACCTTCTCTGCTTATATTAAAATTCATAAGAAATCACCAAATTTTCCTGCTACAAAGGCAGGCCCCTCTCGAGCCAGTCTAACCATTGTTTTAGCTTTGTGACAGTATATATAAGTAAATGACATATGAGGCCAAGAAAAACAGGTCATTCTTTCAAAGATTCCAAAAATAGACATCGGTTATAGAGAGTAAATCATCAAAACCGAACTCCTACTTTCTAGGGAACAGTTACAAACAGAAACCGAAATATTTGGGATCTTTACCCTAAATTCCACCTATCTACAGTATCACAAGATTCCCTAAAATATACTCGATTTAGCTTGTTATTCTATTTTAAATTTTCAATCTCTTCCTTTAACGTGTCAAGCCAGCTAGGCTGATTTTCTTCAATGCTTTTGACTATTCCAACTTTAGCCTCCTCCTTTCGTTGTTTTTTCCTTTTGCTTACACCAACTTGTGTGTTGGATCCATCCACATATCCATTAATAATCAAATCTTTCATAATAGGATTCAACCTGATCTCTTCGCCTAATCTTGGCTCATCGACATATTTTGCATGAGATTTTTTTGTTAGGATTTGTGCAACATGTCTTCCTCTTTTTTTATTTGATAATTCTGTCATATTCTTCAAACTTCTTGATTTGTTGAAAACCGTTGAATCTTTCTACTCGGATCCCTCTGGTTTGTCAGGAAACATGGGCCTATTTCCCTCAAAATGCGCATGAGCTAGACAAGTGATTTGGGTTCATGATATATCATTCTGGAATAAGCCATTAATTTCCCAAAATAGAGTAATATCACCTGGGTTTTGAGTAACGGTCGCAATTAATTACAATAATTGGGTACTGGCGAAAATCCTTATGGGGAAAAAGACCTTTCACGTTTGGCTATCGATTTTCAATGATGAGTATCAAATCGGTTATTTGGCGGCGCTTACATGGTATTGCACAGACAAATGGTACACAAGCACTATTTTCGGGATGATTTGACTCGTCGTCAAGCTTCATTGTCACGTGTAGCCCTCGGATTAGACCCAATTAATGACATTTAACACGTGATTTTGTGGGTGTGATGGGTTGGTTTTGAGTCTACCCGCTTTTCGCCCCGAAATGCACCTGAGGATACCACATACCTTTGCGGGGAAACCATGGTTAAAATTTTGGGACATCTTAAATATTTTAACCTCCACGTTGTTTCAAAGTCCGAAATCTCTTCCAACCATTGATCTTGACGAATGACAATCTACGTCCTTTCGAGCCCGATTTTCTTAACGCCTCCAAATTTAATCTCTTTTTCCATTTTCTATCACTTCCCCAAGATTATCTGACTTCCAAATCAGTTTAGCACCTCGCTAAACCCTGAAATCTCGATTTCACACAAAAACTTTAAATGGTGATAACATGCGCTCCAACTGCAGATGCTATTCTCCCAGTGAGGTAGAAAATAACTTGTAGACCTTGCTCCTGATCCATTGGACTCCTCCCAAAATAGGTGTGTACCCTGCTCTGACCTGTCATGCCACAGGGTCATATAACACATGAGAAAACATTTCTTCTTGATGAACAAAAACAAAAAGACAAGCCTCCTTCATAAGTGTTTGTTGTTCTTGCTCTACTTCTTCAGTTCTGAGAATAATTTCAAATGAAATGGAAGCGATAGGTTTGTCTACAAAAACATTCATACATCCTTGAACATCTTCAAATCTGACAGCCATATTATGTGCATCAAGGCCATCCTCTTGTTCATCAAACAATTCTGATTTGGTTTTATTAATCTTCAGGAAATTTGCTCGAGGACTGTTATTTTGAATTTCAAATGAATGGAGGGAAATAAGTCCCTTCTCATAAGCTACCCCAACACAGGATGGTACGCTACCCTAGCGCAAGTTGGTAACCCAACACAGGATGATACGCTACCCCAACGCAAGATGGTACACTACCCCAACGCAAGATGGTATGCTACCCCAGCGCAGGTTGGTAACTCCAACATATGTTGGTACGCTACCCTAACGCATGTTGGTACTCCAACACAGGCTGGTATATTACTCCAATACGAAAGGCTGGTGAAAGTGCAAAACTTCTTATGATATATAGATTCGTTAAATTCAACAAGACAATGGTCGAAGTGTACAAACATGTAGAAGCAGATTGTCCCTAAAGAATACCTTCCTAGCTAAGAGGGAGTGTTGAAGAGTATGTAGCTTCAAAATATATTCTCCTATTGTATTCAATCATGCAAAAACTCTAAAGAATATTATTATATTATATTTGTTAATTAGGTCCTATTGTGTCTTTGTAAAATTCGTCCCTATTGTGCCTTGACATGTAAAACATAAAATAAAAGGGTAAAGTAACATGTCGGACCAGACCTAACTTTAGGTTGGCCAAACTACTATTTATAAAGGAGGTCAACACCTCACTTGTACAACACACACACTAGCTCTGCAACTAAGAAGAGGAAGTGCGCAAGTCTCAGAGGGAGATGCTACTACAGCAGGGAGGTGACGTTGTGGAGGTTCTTGGTTTATCTATTGGATATCTCTTGGTTAAGTGGTGTGCTACTCTTCCCTAGTCAAGGGTTAGGGGAGGATATTCTGCTTTGTTAGTTCTCTCTTGAAGAGAGGCATTGTTCTTGGTTGGTGAATCTATATTGAGGAAGTTTGTTGGATTTTTCCCCTAGAGGGTTTTCCCAGGGTAAATCTTATGTATGTTGTGAATGTTATTCTTTCAGTGAGCATTTATATGTAGTTATTAATGTGCTAATGGTCTATAAGTAAAATAATACTAATCTAATTAACCTCTTCTTTTTTTTTAACGAAAACGGTTATGTTGCATTAATCGGCTTTTTGGCCTGCCAGAATCGGAAAGATACAAATCTGAAGAAGGTTGGTGACCTCTAACAGTGCTGCCAACCTTCTTATAAATGTCTTGGAAGACCAWTCCCCTTTGCTCCTTGAGCTAATTCGAGAATATGACATAGAATGCAGACATGAGTAAATTCTCACAAACTGTGAGCATAGCAAAAGGCAGAAGCAAAACATTATATCGAATGAGCTGAAATTTTCCCCTTAATGTAGGGGTCCATCTTTTTCTGAGAACCTATTGAAATGTTGGAGACCACCTCCTTTTCTCTGCGTGCTTTATTGGTCTTTCTCCCTCGGGTAAGGGGTGGAGACGGGACTGAATTATCTTCAGGTTCAGAAGTTCCCCCAAAGCCGCTAGAGGGGACTGTAACAATCAGACCTGCTTGGGCAGAGGGTTCCGGATCTGAAGCCCGAATTTCTCTCGCCGCCGCTGAATTTGGGGGGGTGGATTCCGGAAGGCTATCATCTGCTGGAGGATCTTCCTTGACTATTGTTGCTTCTGGTTCTAGGGCTTCATCTTCATTCAATGCATCAAAGCTGTTTTCATTTGTTAGGGTTGCCTCTGCTGAGTGAGTGGCCTTCGGGGTCTGAGCTAGTGGATCCTTTCGCCTTGACTGCCTTCGTCGATTAGTTACGGGCTGAAAATCATCTTCTTTGGCTGAACCCAGCTCCTCTGAGGCTTTGGGGCAGATTCGTGCGAAGTGGCCATAAGCATGGCACCGGAGGCACTTAAAAGGAATCTGCTCGTAGTCCATCTCTTGGATATGGCACCATTCCCCCAGGGAGAGGTTAATGGCTTCCGGAAGACCTTTCTCGAGGTTAAATTCAACACATATGCGAGTGCAGGTAAACTGGTCCCCTTTCGGTTCCGCACTGTCCAGTAAACGCCCAAGCTTGTTTCCTATGTCCTCCAAAGATCTTGTCCCCCAGAGGTGCAAGGGAAGGTGAGGCAGCCTAACCCAAACGGGGGCTGCAGTGATCTCAGCTTCGGGATTGAAGTCAAGATTCCAGGGGGCTAAGAATAGTCCTCTCGACCCCATGAAATAGGGTCCAGATCTGAAAACTAGATCACAGACCTCTTTGCTCGCGAAACCAAAGACAAAAAAAACCCTACCTACTGCGAACAAAGTAACTTTTCCTTGTATCAGCGGCTTCCAGCGATCATCCATCCATGCCTCCACCGTTTTGGGGCTAGGCCATAACCCCGTAAACTTTCCGATGAGGGACGTTTCTGCAAAAAGGAGGGCAAGATTGCAAGGCTCCTCTGGAGATAGCTCCAACGAAGGGATCTCCTCCATCTTCTTAACAAACTTAGATGAGGGAGGAGGCTTGATTTTGGGTCTTGCCGAGCGAACTAGCGCCTTGAATGCTTCCAACCGATCATTTCCTCTCTTGGCATTCAGATTTGGGGCCATGGTCGTCGACCTCCAACACCAAGTCGCAGCGATTACGCATGCAAAGTCGCTGGCGCACTCAGGCCACTCAGGAATGCTCTAAATCTCGCCTCTGTGTGCGTGGAACCCTGATCGGCTGCTCCCGTCGCATATCCTCACCCCTGCAAACGAAAGGAACCCTGGTCGGCTGCTCCCGTCAAATATCCTCACCCCTGCAAACGAAATCCAGAGCGGGGCGGCTAGGGTTTAGACCCTAGCCGCGTTGATATCCTCTCGCCTCGTATCAGCATTTTTTAATCTAATTAACCTCTTAATATGTAAAAATCAACAAAAAAAATGTACTCAACAACTCCATTCTTCATAAACAAATTTCTATAAATTACAAACAAAACCAAATCAAATTGACTAGGTGGAGGTTCAATGTCATATGCTTGCAATGGTCCTTGTTCGACCTCCTGGTGTTTGAATGAGTAATAGGCAATAGTTTATTAAGTGGTGGTCCTCGTGATTGCAAAAATTTATGTTCATGTACTGCTGATCACTTGAGTGGAAGTTGTATATATCCTTTTCCTGCATCCACTTCTATTGGTACCTCCCAATTGGAATATGTGATGGGATTAATGTGAAAAATGTTCCCTAAGCATTATGCAGGGGAAAGTAATAATGCAGATGATTTTGGCAAAGAGGATTCCACCATATATAATGGAGATAAGTGGTCGAAGGGTAGACATAAAGGAAATAAAACCTTGTTTATAGAAGCATGAGAATGTGGTCTTGGGAGAAATGGGTGCAGAGATTGACAAGCCCAATAAGAAGTTCAAAATTTGGCTAGTGGAATTTACAAATACCATAGATGGTGTTATCCAGAAGCATTTTTAAGCATTCTAGGAGAGAATAATATCGCTGAAATCCACGGTCCCATGCACCTAAAATTGGGAAAATTAGGTTTTAATCTCATAGGCATAGAAAATCTTAATCCCAATTTGCTACAAGAAGTGGAGAAGCAAGTGATAAAAAGCATGGACACATGCGAGGAGGGAAATATTATCCAATTGAAGGACGAAGATGCCAAGGTGAATTATATTATCTACATATTTGTCCTCTCAACATAAATGAACTGGAAGACTATGCTGACAATTTTGAGGTTTGCTCATGTTTTTCCACCGATAACCTTCAATATGCCATGGGTTTGTTCACTGGAATTGCAACCTTAAACAATAAAGCAATTGGAAGGTGTTTCTTTCACATAAGGTCCAAGGGTTTTGGTCAAGTTATTTTTTTAATGAACTCACTGAGATCATTTGATAAAGGGATCCTACAAGTCTTCCTCTGCCTTTGCCTACATTTCAAAATTTTGTGTATCAACGGTATCACCTTCATGGCCACCTTCACCTCTAGAAAATCTCGAACAATCATCATTTCATACCCATTCTACTGCCAACAATATGTGGTACCACAGGATACGGTGAAAGAGGAATTTGTCATTCCCCCATATCTAGATTAGGAAGTAGAAATCTAACTTAGCCCTTGGGAAAGGCGAGCTAAGTAGACCAAAAGGAAGAAGAGGAGATTCTAGAACAACCAGAACCTCCAGGCCAAGGAAATCTAGGATTGGAGGGAGCAATAATGAATTGATCAAAAGCAATGGAAGCTTGGATAACATTAGTAAAGATGAAAAAACCTCCTTCAATTACACAATTAGTGGTGATAAGAAGACAGACATATAATCCAATCTAGACATGTATTGTTTATGTATGTTGTTATGTAAACAATTTGTCGGAATTTTCTCATGCAAGAAATTCCGAAGTGTAGTTTTGGTGGATGCAAGATTTCCAAAAATCAGGAGCTAGCAACATTTTGTAGTAGCAGAGAACTAGCTAAGTTTTGTTTTTGAAGCTCTGAAAAATGACATGTGATAGCTGTTAACTTTCCTACAACCCCCTTATTAATATAATATTCTTGTTCCGATAAAAAAAATAAAAATTATTCAAGCATGCAAGGTGTTGAAATTCATAAGTTTTTATCTAATAAGCTAATGAGATATACCATGATTCATGTAGGGTAATAAGATTTAATAAGGTAATGAGGTATACCATGATCATGTAGGGTAATAATATTTGTGTATGAGGCAAATTGAACACCCAACATGTGTTAAGTACATCACAAGATCAATGCAAGGATTAAGGATAATTAATGAGAAAATCCTCTCGTTAGAGAGGACTACAATAAACAATCTAGTGTAAGTGGAGATGTGTAGTAAGTCACACTCTCATATTCACTTTGATGAGGTTTTCTATTTCATTTACAAGGTTACACTATTTCATTACCAATGCTCTAATTGTTAGACCCAAAGCTAAAATCATTGGGCATTGGGAGCATAATAAGAAAGAGTGGGTATGAAATCTTTGTTGTTGTGTCTAGATTTTTGCCATCTGTAAATGTGTATTTGTTTTCCTTGTGAAATTTCTTTTCTTATTATGTAAAGTCAATGTCTCACCATTATTAGTGTAAAGGAATATAAATTGTGACATATCTTTAATTATGTATGATGCAATTGTGGAATGTAAATTGTGACATTACTTTTAATATGTGGCATGCAACTGTAGATGTCATTTCTCTATCCATCATTAATACCAGTTTATGATGATATCATTGTGATTAATGTTTCAGACAATGGAATGTAGGGATTTTGTGGTTTATGCAATGGGAACAATGGGCTTTATGATTATTTGGTGTCAAACAAGGCACCCTAGGTTTGATAATATTAGTTTAACATTATATAAATTTATCTAAGTGTTGAAGTGCGGTGAAAATAATTGACCATCATGAATTTTTTCTTTAAAGGACAAAGGTGAATTTCAAATTCTAGCACTAAGTAGTTGTATATTCCAAATCCAACAACCGCACATCTGTATAAATATATAAATATTTGCATTGAGAAAAGAAAAATATTCTATAATTTTGCTTGACCAAGTTACAATTTCATACATATTACTTCTATGCAAATAATATTAACTAATGATTGCCTCTAATGGCACAAAGGATGCCATAAAAATGTAATGTGTTGTCTAACTGTTCTACGAAATGGTTTCTTTCACTAGAATTCAGCGACATAAATCTGCACGAAATCGCTATTTTTTGTTGTTTAAAATCCATTTTTGAATGCAGAAATGGATTCAGCGTGTTGAAAAACCCTTGGGGCACTTGAACCATACAAAAATAATCACTCAAATATGCGGATCTAACAATTTCTTGTTGGATTTCGGGAAAATGTTCTCGAGAAAAATCGTCAGAAAAGAATCATTTCGCAGAACGTTTAGACTACGGAAAAATGTAATATGCATTATGTGGATTTGAAATATACTACATTAGGTGGTCATTATATGGCTTTAAATGCTTACTATTTCCCTAAAATTGATTTTATAATACTTTGCACCACTACAAATTTGCAAGAACGCCATATTTCCTTGAAGCCACTTAGCTAGAGTTTAGAGTCTCTATTGAATATTTCATTACAAGTGGTTGAAGAAGCTCAACCTCCTACATCTCTGATTTCAATCTTGGAATATGCCTTGATTGAACGGGTTCATGTTTCAAATCCATATTTATAATATTGAGTTAGATTGCATTATAGACAAGAATATAGACTTATCATTTGCACGATTCTTTATTGTTTTTCTTAAATTTGAAGCAATGCCAACTTTGCAAGAGATGACGTTGTAAAAAATATATACAATGCCCTGATTGACAAATTTTATAATAAAATGAACTACCACCAAAATAAATATATGTACTACTACAGATAATTATTCTACTACAAATAAAATGGCATACTAGATTGCAAGAACTAATAGAGATCCAAATAATCTCACCTAAACTTAAGTACTCAAAATCCTACTATATAGATCCATAAACATCAAAATATCTCTTTTCTCCTAGCATTAGTTTTTTTTTCCAAAGAAAAAAATCTTATAATCATATTCGATTATACATATTTTTTTCCAAATGAACTGATGAAAAATTATACTGGATTGCCTGCAACCTCCCTTGCAATTCCAAAAGATTGTAACACTCCATAGGAACATTTCAAAACCTATACATATTTTAATTACAAGACTTGCCAAAGGGCCATAACTGCTCCATTACTTCCTCATTACATGTTTCAGATTTCATCAACGAAAAGAAAGAAATTGAATTGATCCAAACTATACATATTTTGCTTACAATATTTGTTGAAGGGCCATGATTGGTCCAATACTTCCTCATTACATATTTATGATTTCATCAACAAAAAATTAAGAAACCGGATTGATCACAAGAGCCTTTGGTATCAGGAGAAATTAGAAGTGAGATTCCATGGCTTCCCTTTCCTACCCATCCCAAAATTTGTAAAAACCAAAGGAACTTGGGCGCAAAGAAAGGGCTTGTTTTGATAATTCACCTACTTTATGGTTGAGCTATTTGTACACATGTTTGAATGAGACCCATTGGAAATCCTGAAAGGAACTTTGAATGTTCTACAAAAGAGGGCTAAGAACAAAATTATCCACCATAGTTTTCTTGTTGGCCCAATCAATTACGATTTTAGAATCTCCCATAAACTATAATTTGTTGATGCCTTGTTTGATTGCGAAATGAAGAAGATACCGTAGAGATGAAAATTCAACTTTGATATTTGTGCCCCTTCTTGGAGCATAATGAATGTGAAAAAAGTGTGATTGGTTCAATAATAGCACTACCTCTACTCCCTAGATGTGCGGATTCCCTTGACTCGCACTGTCAAAGAAGCCCCATGGAACTTCAAAATCCACCTGTGGCATAATCGAAGATCTGAGTTTTCTCTATTTTGGTTCTATCTTGTACTCCATGGAGAGATTTTTAACCAATCCTACAGTTACATCTAGGGGAATTTCTTTGTACTGAAAGATACTAGTATTTTGGGCCCACCAAATGGCATAGACTGTGAAACAATGGAATGAACCATAATCTTTAACCGATGTGGTTTGCTTCCATATTAGCACAC
Source organism: Picea glauca (assembly GCA_000966675.3). Classification (NCBI taxonomy): domain Eukaryota; kingdom Viridiplantae; phylum Streptophyta; class Pinopsida; order Pinales; family Pinaceae; genus Picea; species Picea glauca. The sequence goes on from JZKD02S1441451.1 coordinate 164,905, forward strand.
AGTCCACCAAGTTTGGATTGTTCCATACCATATTTGGAGATAAGGAAAGTGATACCAGTTTCCAAACCTGTGTTGCATAAGGGAAAGATACAAACAAATGAGACATTGATTCAACATTATCTTTACAAAGTATGCATTTGTTAGGTCCTGACCATCCCCACTTAATTCCATTATCCCATGTTAAGAGTTTGTTGTTGAGGGCTAGCCATATCACTATCTTACATTTTTGGGGGGCATGTAATTTCTAGATATGCTCCCACCACCATTCATTTTCTTCCATGAACCTAGATTCTATCTGGACACTATACCCTAGTTTAGCAGTAAATTCTCTAGTGATAGGATTTTTAGACCAACATAGTGAGTCCTTCTCCTCATAAAAAAGCCTAATAAAATTGGAACAAAGATTTCTGACATACTTTATCCATTCATGGGCTTTGATTCCACTTAGGCCTAGATAAAAAACAAATTTCCAACCACTTCTGCCCCATTCCCGTGGGGGTTACGCTTTGGCATCCACCAAGGTTAATATTCTCAAATTACGAAGGGATTGGATAAGGTTTTTCGAGAGGAGAAAATTATACCATGTCCCCAACCAAGGATCCTGCCCAATCCTTACTTTCCTCCCATTTCCTACCTTTCACATTGTCCAAAATCCAATTTTTGGAGAGGCATCTACCAAATATTTCCATTCAATTTAGCCATTTTTGGAAGATTTTCGAGGGACCCTGTACCACTCTTCCATTGATAAATCATCAAGATATTTCGATCTCATTACCCTCCCCCATAAATATGAGTTGTGTTTGAGTCTCCGTAAGCCTCTGGCAGGTAAGGACTGGTTGAATAAATAGATATTTTCAAGACCCCATCCACCGAGCTTCTTTGGCACTTCAATTTTGGACCATTTTACCAATGGTATTCCTCCCTTCAAACTTCTTCTTTACCACAGAAATTGAAAACTCTTTTTCCTTATTTTTGTAAGAATTCCCTTTGGCACTTTAGCAATGGATGTCCAATATACTGGGATACTTTCCAGTGTTGAGTTTAGAAGAACTAAGTTCACTCCTTTAGATGATAATCTTTGTACCCATAAGGAAATTCGAGCCTCCACCTTATTGTAAATCCATAACCAGTGGGAAAATTTGTAAGAATTTGGCTTAAGGAAAAAGTCAAGATACTTGAAGCCAACATCAATATCCTTTTGGGAAATGGAATATAGCTATCTATATGGGATTCCAAAAAGATAGTAGATAGGATTTAGAGAAATTAATTTCCATACAAGTTTCTTTGTAGTATAAATCTAGAATTCGTTTAAGAGATCGAATTTCTTAAAGAGACCCTACACCAAAAAGTAATACATCATCCACAAAGAGGAGATGGGAGATGATTTCATACTGGGAGATCTTGACTCCTTCCAAATCCCTGTTAGCTTTAGCATCTGCTATGAGCTTACCCAGGCCCTCTACCACCAAAAAATGAGGAAAGGCGATAAAGAACAACCTTTTCTAAGTAATCCCCAAGTTGCTCGAAAGAAAATTGAGGGAGAGCCATTTATTAACATTGCAAAAGATACCAACTGTATACATCCCATTATCCAGTTGACTAAGTTTAGATTCATTACCATCTAAATAAGAATTAGATACAGAAAATCCCAGTTGAATCTATCATATGCCTTAGATAAATCAAGCTTAAGGGAAAGAGCCACAAGCTTGGATTGCTTGATGAAGTGCAACGCTTCATGGACTAAGGCCATCGCATCATGAATCCGGTGTTTCTTAAGGAAACCAAATTGTTCTTTAGATATTAGCTCACTTAGGTTTTAATCTTTGGGATATCACTTTTTATATCACTTTGTAAATCACATTACAACATGATATCGAGCAGTAATTGTTGAAAGACATGGAATTTTGCTTCTTTGGAATAAGCACTATGAAGGTAGAGTTTGAATCTCCAAGCACCTTCCTCAAAAGTTGAGATTACCAAACAACTTTCAACATATCCACTTTGATGAGTTTATAAAATCCAAAATAAAACTCCACCGAAAGTCTATCCGGGCCTGAACTCTTCCCTTTCTTCATCGAAGATAGAGTGCTTGAGATTTCTCCCTCAAATACTTATGTTGACAAGGATTAAATCATTTCTTCGAAAATAGATCGAGGGATATTACTAAGAATATGGAGGATTTCTTGAATTGGACATCAATGGTGTTCTTTAAAAAGAGCACTAAAATGATGAATCCCCACCTTTTCCTTGTCTTTGAAAGTTCTTATTCTATCCCCCTCTTGATTTTTGACTTCCCAAATGGTGTTAATATTCTTGCGTTGATTTGCAAATTGTTGAAAAAACTTTGTATTATTGTCCCCTTCCTAGATCCATATAGCCCAACTCTTGAGACACCATGTTGTTTCTTCTTTACCCAAAAGGTCTTGACGCACTAGCTCAAGGGATATCAAGCTAGCAATGTCTTCCTAGGAGAAAAAACCTGAAGAGTTTTCTTCAAATGACCTTTTAATTTTATTCTCCATTTCTTTTAACAGAGCTTGTGACTTCTCCTTATAAGAGGCATAACATATCTTTTTCAAAGCCTTAACATTAGCAATATTATCAGCAAATTGTTGCATGAAGGATGAGGAAGGATCTAGGAATAGAGGTTACTATACTTCTTCAATCATCTTTTTATAATCTCCCTCTAGGAGCCATGCATGGTTAAACTTGAGGGGAGTTGACAACTTCAAATCTTCTATCTCTATTTTAAGAACAATTGGCAGATGTTCTGATAAACCACCTGTGGATACCCATGATTTTAGGGGTAAAGGACTCTCTATCAGAGGTTCTAATACAAGGAAACAATCTAGTCTCTTAGAAACTTTTAATTTTAGAGTTTCTATTAAATTCTTTTCAATTTTACTATACAATAATAGCATAAGAAGGATCACTGAAAGAAACACAATTACAAGGTACACAACATTTATCTTGGGAAACCCTCATGGGAGAGAAAACCCAACAAAAAATTCCTTAATATAGATAGCCAATACAATGCCAAGATAAAAGACCAAACACAAGAGAATATCCAAGACTGAGAAATGTGCCTCTCTCCTCCTTATAGCAACTGCAATTTCCTTCAAACTTGCGCACTAGATGAGTGACTTGAGTAAGTGAGTGAATGAGGCGCTAGCCTCTCTTATTTATACTAGCTGAGGAGTGTTAGGGTTGTGTCCTTTCATTAAGCAAGGTTGAATTCTTCACTTAGTGGCTAAAACCACTTTAATTAGCCCTGGGGGGCGACTTCTCAATTAACATCATTTAATTAGGGTTTTACCAATCTACAAAAGGGTATTTGGTCATACATAAGTCCCAACATGATCAATCCACAAAAGGGAATTGATCTATAAGATAATAACTCAATAATAAGTAGAATATTCTTCGTTGTTACAATATTTCAACACTCCCCCTTAACAAGAAGGGTATTCTACAACATCATCAGGAGAGAGACGGCAACAACATCAACAACATATGGAACACTAACTGACATATCTATAAATCATTGAAATTTTTTCTCATCATCAATAGCATCATCATTCACAACATGGAGTTGGAGTATCATCATCATCATCATTCATGACATGGAGTTGGAATAACATCATCATCATCGTTCACAACATGGCGTTGGAATCTGAAAAATCAACATCAGTTAGCATAAAAGCTATAACAACAACATCAACAACATCATCATCAACAACACGAGGCTGGAGAAACAACATCATCACATCACGAGGCTGGACCAACAAAAAAATCATAGCACGAGGCTGGAACAACAACATCATCAACACAAGGCTAAGATAACATCATCATCATAATAATATAGAAAAAGAATGAGGTAGGTGTAACAACAAAATTTTGTAGTACTCTGATAGTCCCTAGGGATGTTCCCAGGAATCATAAGATTCCCTAGGATATCAAATCCTAACGGAGCTACCATTTGGTACTCTGACAAACCATCCTTACTAGACCTTCAGGATCTGCCCAGAAATCATAAGATTCCCTAGGATTATAAAAATCTTAACGGAGCTACCACTACTGACAACAACTAGCATATACATACACATGTACTCTAACAGGAAGTCCTTACCGGACCTTCAGGATCTATCCAGGGATGATCATTCCCCTAGGATATAAAATGCTAACTGAGCTACCTATTGTTGGTTAGGATACCATAGTATCATCAACATCACTCCCCCTTTTGAGGGAGGTCCTTTCGAACTATACCAAGAATGTCTCGAAAGTATTCAAACTTTACACGAGACAGAGGCTTGGTCAACACATATGCAACCTTCTCATTTGTACCAATATATTAGAGCTTTATAGCTCCCCTCTGCACAATATTACGAATGTAGTGATACCGAATTTCTATGTGCTTCAACTTATCATGGAACACATGGTTCTACGTCATTTTTATGCAACTCTGCTTATCAAATAGAATCACAGTTGCTTCCATCTCCTGATCAAATAGACATGTCAACAACTTATGAAGACATATGTCTTCATAATTGGGGGAAACATGCAACATTGTATTATGCTTTTGTTGTGCTAAGAGAAATATTGGATTCCTTCCTACTCTACCATGAAGTCATGGTTGACCCCAGACTGAAACAACATCCTAAAGTTCTCTTTCTATCAGAAACACTTCCAGCCTAATCTGAATCAGTGTAACCAACCAGTCTGAAGTCATGATCTCCATTATAACAGAGACCAAAGTCCAACGTGTTGATATTATGGTAGTTGCGGGAGGTATTAATCTCCACGTGTAACCCTGACAAGAATAGAATATTCTGGGAAGCAAGAAGAAACCCTAAAGCATTGGACATAACCCTGGAAGACAAGTCGGCTAAAGGAAATATTAAATATTGTGTTTTTAGCCTCCAGAATGAGAAGTCGTCCTAGACAACTAAGGAGGAACAATATAAACACTGGATTCTAGAGCTCATTTGGACACACACAGCTCGCAACTGTAGAAATTTAGTTGTGCCCAAGTATGGAGAGTAGTTGTAGTTGCAGCTGCAGCTACTGCAACTTGTATTTTCGGTTTTAGTATTGGAATCTCTCTTGGTTATGGTTTGGACTTTCTTCTTGGTATGCTAACTCTAGAGAGTGATACACTACCTTGATTGGTTATTAGGCCTAGGGTTTGCTTCTAGAATTATTCTCTGTCAAGGTTAAGGTGCTCGGGGGTGGCTTCGGCCTATGGTTGGGTGACAATATTGATATATTGTCTATGGTTAAACGAGGGCACCTATTATTTATAACAGGTTATGGTCCCACACTATCTTTGAACAATCTAACCACTGAAAGATAAATTGGAAGGATTTGCTCAGTTACAGTTGCAGTTGCAGTCAAAGTTTTTGTTGCAACAACAAAACCCTAACCCTCTTATTGAGGCACCTTAAGTGAAGATATTGACCTAATTTATGAATAGCCTAGTGCGCCCTAGCCTAGCGCACCTCCTAGTACTCTCAACAAGATAAGACGTCAAGTTTGATTTTTTGGTCAAAGTCAAAGGTTGACCAAGTCAAAGAAGTCATGACCTACTCTATGAAGTAAGAAAACAAGTTGGAAGGGGATTCTAACTTCAGAGCATGGAAAACAATGATTGATTTCATCCTTGCTAAGAATAAAGTGTTGGATATCGTTAAAGGAAAGAACGTGGAACCACAGTTTGAAGAAGGAAAAGAGAAGCAACCTCAGAACGTTGCAGTTATGGAGAAGTTCAAAGACAATGACATCAATGCCATGTGTATCATAGTTTACTCTGTAAAAGACCACTTGATACCCTACATCTCTCATCTTGACTCATCTAAGAAGATGTGTGATGTCCTAACTAACCTCTTCTCAGTCAGAAACATTAGACAAGTAATGAGTCTGAAGAATGAGCTCTGTGACATGAAAATGAATGATGATGATGGCATAACATCATACCTCATGAGAACCTCTCACAAGATATCAACTACAAGTTATTGAAGAAATTATTTCAGAGAAGGAACTAGTAAATATAGTACTCAATGGACTTCCCAATACATGGGATGCATTTTCCGCAAGCATGAACACAAGAAAGGAGTATCCCACATTTGAAGAACTTTGGACTTGTTGTGCACAAGAAGAATTAAGGATTAATGCAAAAGAGAAATCCCAAAATAAATACAATGATCAAGATTTCACAACAAAGTTCAAGAATTTAAGGAATAAGAAGAAGTTTGGCTCAAGCAAGAAACTAAATTAATAAAAGGATATGTCAAAGATACAATGCTTCAACTGCCGAAAATATGGTCACTATAGGAACCACTGTCCTGGTTTAAAGAAAAGGAAGGAAACAGATGAAGCAACAATTGCCGAAGAAAGAGAACCCTCAAAGACAGTCAAGCAAGATAAAAAATACTTCTTCTAACTCAAGGTAACAATATTATTCAAAGCTCTTGTATATATCATGTTTAAATAGTTCCCGTACATATCATGTATATCTATTTCTTAGAAGAAAATATGTTCAAGGGAAACAATACCTATGGAAGAATAAAATGATAAGGATTGTTATTATGATGACTACAAGTCAAGCAATACACATGAAAAGATGAAGTATGTTGACAATCTTTGGTAACAATTCCTGTGAAAGCTATTATATAAGTAACAACTGCCAGATAAGTCGAAATCATAATCAAACCTGAAGAGACCCAGAAGAAGTCAAAACAGAGGAAATTAGAAAAAGACTCGTGACACCTTGCAGAAAGAAATAAGAATGCAGACGAAAGTGTGGACTATCTTAGATGGAGGGAGATGATTACAGAATTCCAAAAGAATAGCATGCATTCATGCATGAAGCAAGGATTAGGATGGAGCTAATCCTAAATAATACATTCCACTGAGGATTATGAAGTATCTATCCATGTTCCCATTGAAAGCAACAACCATGAAAAGAAGCACATGTTCAGTTTGACTTTAAAAGAAGTCTTCTTTGAAAAGAAGCCTTAAAGTATCCTTCATTGTCCATCTACATCCATGATCCTATGATGAAAGGAAGAAGTTGGAATCTTCAGGTCATGGAATCTATAGAAGACTCCATGGACCCAAAAGCTAAAGAGAAACATGAGGAAGAACATGAAGATTCCAAGAAAGAAAGAAAAATCCAAAACAACCAGTTATTATACCAAGAATCACAAAGACGACCAACTTGGTTTGAACTCACTAAGAAGAAATCAAGCAGAATAAATGGAAGTTATGATAAAGAACAGTGTGAAAAAAACTTATGAATGGAAGCATTGCAAGATTCATAAGTTCTTCCAGAAGGAGGGAGAAGACTATGACAATAACTTGTTCCAGATATACCTCTTGTAGTATCCATGGATTGGAATTTACATGTAAAATATTGTTCTTCCCAATAAAGAAAGTGAGAAAGAAGATTATACCAGAAAGAGACCCATGTATGCAGATATAAGAAGACCTTGTATGGATTCAAGCAACTTGATGCAGAGTATCTCATATAAAACAGAAGCATGGTGAAAACTTTCTATGACATAGATAGTGTATCAGAATAGTTACTCATAAGTCTGTGGAAAACTCTCATGATGACAAAAGAAGTGTTACTTGGATATGTTTCAGTTTGAGCCTTGCCACGATGTCATGAGCTAGCAGGAAACATAAGTATTGAATTCGACCATGATATATTGTAATGATCAGAGCTATATGAAGCCTTAATAGAAAACCAGTGTTCCATGACAGACCAAAGTACATTGAGATAAAGCATTACATTCTCCGTGATGAAGTCCAGAAAAGAGAAGTGGTTCTCCAATATATCTCCACATATGAGAAGATCGCAGATATTTTGGTAAAGCCTCTGTCCAAGATGAAAAAGTTTGCATACTTAAGAAACAAGTTGGGGCTCGTGGAGATGACTTTCTTATTGACAAAAGGAAGAGATTACTACAAGTTTGGGAGGGAGCATTGATGTGTTATTGATTTATGGAAAGTCATTTTTCAGTTCGAAAAATGGTCCAGGATGAGCAGTTCCTTTCCAGTTCAAAAGTGGTTTGAGATTTCTGACGGACAAGCATTTTCCAGTTCGAAAAACGGTCCAAATCAGATAGTCATTTTCGTAATGAAAATGGTTCGATAGATTGTTGATGTACCATAGAGAGTGATTCCCCTTGTGGCCACTGTGGGGGAATGGTTTAGGACAATCATTCTTCTTGGCAATCACTCTAAGTAGTGGTCAAGTAGAATGGTCTGCCTCGTCGGGTAGTCATTCTTTTGAAGTTCACAGTTGTGAGCAATTTCGAAGAATGGTATGTTTTGGAGGTTGGTGCAGGACAATCATTTCCATTAGGAAATGGTCCGGATAGTCATTCCCTAGGGAAGACTCATTCTATCCAGGTTGCACTATGATTAGTGCTAGAGGAACGACCCAATTAGGTGAATGTTCCATGCTCAGAAATCAGGGACAATTATTCTTCTATGCCTGAGAAGAATAGTCCAGGTAGCCCATGGCTAATGTTTTACATTTTGAGGGCAGATGCTCTTCCAGATCTCATAGATGTAAGTGGAAGAATGACCCATATGACTCAATTTATATCATGATATTTTTTTATGCATGTTGATATTGGATGATATGATTGTTATGGAGACTGTATGTCTCTAAACAATAGATGTATGCTATTGTGGTGGATGTGTTCCACTGGTTGTGACTATGTGTCGTTGATTAAGTAGTTGTGTGCTACTTGGTGTGGTTGTGTACCACTGGATAGTAGTTGTGTACGACTATGGATAGACACAGTTATGTTCTATTGAATGACATTGTTTTGATTGCCATGTAGACTATCAGTAGTGTTGAAAATGATTATCAACTAGATGGATAGTCAGTGTTCTAATGGACAGACATTCTCCAAATGGAAAATTGTCCAAGACATTTATTCTTCTAGGACGTATGTCTGGATTAGAAGAATAGTCCTTGTATCCCATGGTGTGGCTTCCAACATATGTTGGAATAGTTATTCTTCTAGGACATATGAACATATTAGAAGAATGGTTCTTGTATCACTCTGTGGAGTGAGTGACTTATTCAGCATAATGCCTGATTACTCAGATGGAGTATCGCTTCAAGAGATGATGCATTTGATGTTATCAAATGATACTGATAGTGATGATGGTGCTCGTGATCTAATCATGAGATAGCTTGTATGGCTATGATGATGCTACGATTGAATGGTATGTTTGTGTTCAAGACCATTTCCTTCAATACCTCCCTATCTAAGAGGGAGTGTTGATATTATGGTAGTTGTGGGAGGTATTAACCTCCGCGTGTAACCCTAACAAGAATAGAATATTTCGGGAAGCAAGAAGAAACCCTAAAGCATTGGACATAACCCTAGAAGACAATTCGGCTAAAGGAAATATTCAATATTGAATTTTTAGCCTCCAGAATGAGAAGTCGATCGAGACAACTAAGGAGGAACAATATAAATACATGATTCCAGAGCTCATTTGGACACACACAACTCGTAACTGCATACATTTAGTTGTGCAAAAGTCTGGAGAGTAGTTGTAGTTGCAACTACTGCAACTTGTATTTTCGGTTTCAGCCTTGGACTCTCTCTTGTTTATGGTTTGGAATTTCTTCTTGGTATGCTAACTCTGGAGAGTGATACAATACCTTGATTGGCTATTAGGCCTAGGGTTTTCTTCCAGAATTATTCTCTGTCAATGTTAAGGTGCTCGAGGGTGGCTTCTACCTATAGTTGAGTGACAATATTGTTATATTGTCTATGGTTAAAGGAGCACACCTATTATTTCTAACACAACGTACCCTTAAGGTATCTCATCACATGTTTTACAACAACAAGGTGAACACGTCTAGGCTCTACCAGAAACTGACTCAAGGTGTTCACAGCAAAACATATATCTGGCTTGGTATTCGCTTGATACATCAACTATCCAATGATCTCATTGTACAACATAGAATCAACCAATTCTGACAAATTATCAACCAGGAGCTTCAACTTTGTTTCCATGCGTGTGTTCATGGATTTACATTCCAACATATCAAACCTCTTCGGTATTTCAACTGCATACTTCCCTTGGTTAACAAATATCTTCTCTGGGATTTTCCAAACCTCAAGACCTAAGAAATAGTGCATCATGTCGAGGTCTTTCATCTCAAATTCTGCAGCGATCTTCTTCTTAGAATCATTGATGAAATTTTCTTCTCCAATTAAGAATAAGTCATCCACATATAACAACAATATAGTCGGCTCATCATTCATAACCTTGGAGTAAAGATTAGAATCAACTTTACTCTTGGTAAAGCCCAAACTCGTCAGGAAACTGTCAATTCTTCCATACCAAGCTCGAGGAGATTGCTTCAATACGTATATAGCCTTCTTCAACCTACAGACATGAGTCTTTCTATCTTCAACTTCAAACCCTTGAGTTGTTCTATATACACTTTTTCTTCAATAACACCATTTAAGAAGGTTTTTTTCAATAGAAGTGTATCTGGCTACAGGAGCAAACGTCTCTTGATAACCAATGTCTTCCTTTTGATAAAGACATGACTTACAAACCTTGATTTATGTTTTTCAATACTTCCATGAACAACATGTTTTATCTTGTATAACCATTTGGAAGATACCACATCTTTGTTCTTCAGTCTAGGAACTAATTCCAATACACCATTCTTTATAATGGATTGGTATTCCTCTGTCATGGCATCTACCCATTATTTATTCTGAATGGATTCTTCAAAGAAAATAGGCTCCTTTTCTATTAGATCACACATCAAAGCCATATAATTGGAGAATGGCTTAGGTTTCTCTTGTGAGAGATCGTCATTTGGGGAGGTTCTTGAGATTTTGTCATATCATGATCTTCTGCAATCTCATCATCAAGGGTATTTGTAACTTCCCTCATTGGTTCTACAACTTTGGGAGCTACAAGTTCTTCTTCATATACTTATTCAAGATGACATCTTCTTGATTTCTTAAGTGATGCATATTCATCAAAGGTTACATCTTTTTTTATCTCAATATGATGGTAACTTGGTATGTAAATTTTGAAGGCCTTATCCAACAAATATTCCCTTCTTTCTTGAAGGGTCCAACTTAATTCGCCTTTCTTTTGGAGTGTGTACAAACACTGAACAATGAAATATCTTGAGATGGCATACTTATGGATTTTTTCTAGAGGAAATTTCTTCAAGGGTTTTGAATCCAAGTGCACTATGGGATAATCTGTTTTGAGCATACATTGTTGTTCTTGCTGCTTCAGCCCATAAGTGCATTGGAAAGTCTTGATCGTGGATCATAGTCTTTACTGCTTCCATTATAGTTCTATTCTTTCTTTTTGCTACACCATTTTGTTTAGGATTGTAGGAAGTGGTGAGATCCCTCTTAATCCTGACATCTCTGCAAAATCTTACAAATTCTTTTGAGGTGTATTCTCCTCCATTATCTGACCTGAGTATCTTGATTTTTCTTTCAGAGAGATTCTCTATCAAGGCTTTGAATTCCTTGAATTTTCCAAACACTTCATCTTTTGATTTCAAGAAGTAAACCCAAGTCTTGCAAGAATAATCATCAATAAATGACACATAGTATACATACCCACTAAGAGAGGTTGATGGCATTAGGCCACATACGTCTGAGTGGATGGGCTCCAAGATTCCTTATGCTTTACTTTTTCTCTTCAGGAAATGATTCTTTATGTTCTTTCCTTGAATTCTGGTAGACCTGTAACTACCTTGCTTACATATGGTAAGGATTTGTAGTTGATGTTAGCTAGTCTTCTATGTCAAAGTTCACATGGACTCTTAGTGGAGTGAGTCAGGGTTGCATCTGAGTGACCTTTTAACTTACATAGGCCACCTTCTTCTGTTCCAATGACAATTGCACCTTCGATGGTTTTTCCTTTAGGCCACATAAGAACTTCACCATCTATGAATGCAACCCTTAAACCTTTCTTATCTAAATTTGAGATAGAAAGTAAGTTATTTTTCAAACCTGGTACATATAGTACATCCTTCATCTTCATCATGGTCCCTGAATCAAGTTTGTAGGCGGATTCTCCCACTCCTTTGATAGGGTACTGGTAATCATCTCCAAGTGTAACTTTCTAGGGAAAGTTTTTTTATGTAAGGCTAGAGAGAATTTATTTCTGACCTGTCATGTGCTTAGAAGCACCACTATCTATGAGTCAAGTGTCCTCTCCAAGTGACACAGATCCTAAGAGGGAAGAGAATAAAACATAGTCTTCAATATTTTCTTTAATCATCTTCGTGGGTGGCTCATCATCTTCAATTGCATGGGCATGGTGTCTTTTGTTATTTCTCTTCTTGTATTATTCTCTTCTAGCTGGACAATTTTTAGCAATATGTCCCATCTTGTCACAATGGTAACATTGATAGGAGGAGAAATCTTTTTCTCTTCTTTGACCTTTCTGAAACTTTTGGAATCTCCTTGGAGGGTGAGATTCTTTATGGAAATGGGTGAATCTCTTTGGGGAGTGAGATTCCTTATGTGGGTGGATCTCCTTCTTGAAGTGAGACCTTCTCTTTCCTCCTTTAGCATGAGCAACTAGGGCTTGATCTTCATCCCTTAAAAGAACTGCTTATCGGTTAGCTACCCTTGCTTCTTCTTGAACACATTCTTCCCAAAGACTGTCAAATTGGAGTTTCTCATTTCTTACACATATAGTTTGGATGAAGGAATCCCAAGGTCTTGTGAGACCATTAAGAGTTGTCATTATGAGTTCATCTTCATCTAGGTTGTCTCCAATTGCTTCTAGTTGTTCCTTGAATTGAGAAACGCAAGAGAAATAGTCATGAACGATTTCTCCTTTCTGCATCTTTGTATTCTTGAGTTGGGTTCTCAGATTCATCTTCCAGTTGATATTCCTTTCTTCATACATTCTGGTTAGGGCATCAAACATTTCTTTTGGAGTATTCTTAGAAGACACTTGAGGGATCAAGTGGTATTTAATAGTTTGCAAAGATTCTTTTGGCCCTAACCATATCCTTCTAGTACTTTGCTTTAGTTGTAGCCTCTGTGGGTTCTGGAACATTTTCCTTGATGAATCTTGCAAGATCATTCTCTTCAAGAATGAGTGCAATCCTATACTTCCCGGCACGAAAGTTATCCACACCCTCTAACTTGTCAACAAGCTTGGTGCTTGCAAACATCTTGACCTGGAGCTGAGAAAATGACCAAAAATTGAAAGTGCTAAGAAATTGGCTTAAGGCAAGTAGGCTAGTGCAGTTCATTTTCAAAAAATCCAAATTTTACCCCTTGAAGTTGGGCCTACACAAATATGGACTGGTACTTCTGCTACTGGTTCTGGTTTCCTGGTTTTTTTTGTACTAGTGAAAACTAGGGTTTCACTTTACGGAGGCTCTGGCCACTGAAAAAGGCGCGCTCAAGCTGCCAATGAGTTCACTAGGCTAGGGTGCACTTCCTTATATATTTTTTAGGATGAAATTCTCTTGCAACAAAAATCCTTAATTTTCTTGTACGAGAATAGTGACGTTTTTGGTTACCCAGTGAAAGGTGCTCTATTCAGTCAAGCTATGAAACCATGTTAATTTTAGAGTTGCTATTAAGTTCTTTTCAACTTTACTAGACAATAATAGCATAAGAAGGATCACTGAAAGAAACAAAATCACAAGGTACACAACATTTATCTTGAGAAACCCTCATGGAGGAGAAAACCCAACAAAAAATTCCTTAATATAGATATCCAATACAATGCCGAGATAAAAGAACAAACACGAGAATATCCAAGACTGAGCAATGCACCTCTCTCTCCTTCTTCCGACAAGTGCAACTTCCTTCAAACTTGCGCACTATATGAGTGACTTGAGTGAGTGAGTAAATGAGGCACTAGCCTCTCTTATTTGTACTAGCTGAGGAGTGCTAGAGTTGTGTCCTTTCATCAAGCAGGGCCGACTTCTTCACTTAGTGGCTAAAACCACTTTAATTAGCCCCGGGGGGCGACTTCTCAATTAGCATAATTTGATTAGCGTTTGACCAATCCAAAAAATGGGATTTGGTCTTACATAAGTCTCGACATGATCAATCCACAAAAGGGGATTGATATAAGATAATAACTCAATAATAAGTAGAATATTCTTCACAATTACAATATTTCAATAGAAACAACCACTTCTTCCCTTCTGAAGTTTCTCCATGGCAGGACAATCTTAATCGGCTCCTCATCGACCATATTATTATTCGCAAAAAATGAATTAAAAAAATCTCCCAACGAGTCTTATTTGGGATGGGGACCCCACACTTCATGCATCGAGGGAGTTAGATTAAAGTCTCTGTCTATAAGGGTGTGAACATTTGTAAAATCCTGTGAGTTTGTCAAAGACTCCCAAAAGGGCCTTTGATTCGAATATGGACCATAAACATTTACAACCTTCAAGCGCATGCCCATCTCTTTAACTTCCAACTCTACCAAAATAGTTGACTTTAATGATGATGTAGCGATAGCCTGAAACTCAGGACTTGAAGCAGTTAATAAGCCTCTTAAGAGGCCTTCCACATCTAATGTACAGAAATACCAACCCCTTAACCATGGCTCAAAAGCATCATAGGCCCTAGATCCATAAACCATCATCTCTTGAATTAGGATTTTGTGTGCATTGTGAGAACTGATGAGCCTTTTGAGGGCCAATAATTTATGGGCACCCCCTACCCCTCTCACGTTAAATGAAAGAAAAATCATTGGGAGGCCTTGTTCAGGGATTTCCCTACTCCAACGACCCTAGTGATAGTTACTTGTCTGCCTCTTTTGATGTCGAGCACAACATTTTGTTGTGCTTTCGACAAGTGTGATTTTCTCCCAATCGAAGGGGCGACAAGGTTGTCCGGTGCTAGGCCACCTTCACAAGAAGCCCCCTCCTTTACCCCATCTCTGGATCTAAAGATCCTATCCGTTGTTGGGAAGTACCTTAGAAGGATTTTGGGATGAGATAAAACAAGGAGAAGCATGGTCTACGACATAGGTAATACTCATCTTCCCCGCAACATCTTCTTCAACCCTATCATGGAATGAAATTGGATTTTCAAAAGGCATAGGTAATACTCCATGATAGGAAATAAGAGGGTTTGCAGAGTCCATGTTTTGAGACTATGCAAATCCGCAAGGGAAAGGAGATTCTGACTTAAAGATTCTACCAATGATGAAATCGAGGCTCCTCTATCTTCTTCACAGGAAGCCGAAGGACTAGAAATGGGATTTGGGGTAGAGGGATGAACCTTACCACATGTGACTGCAGGGGAATCCACTTGCTTGTTTTGATTATCCGTCTTTGTTTGAACTTCCTTCAACACCTATTCCACAATTACTCCTTCATTAGAGGAGACCTTATTCAACATTTTTTATGACTCATCTTGTGCAAGAACTGGAATCGATTCATTGGCTTTCTTAACCCACACTTTCTTATGTCCAAAGTTCGGAGGGATAGTCTTGGTGCATGTCCCCTTCATATGCCCAACCTCATGGAAGGAAAAGCATCTAAAGGGAGGATTCCAATAGTCGATTTTTTGCACCCACACCCTTCCTCCACAAAAAAAATCGATTTCATCTAACAACCCATCACCAAAGTTTACCTCAACCTAAATACAAGCCCATCGTCTGTCTGGTTTGGAGTTCCAAAATGGCTCAAGCTCCACGAAATGACCTATTTTATTACCAATCGATTACAGTATTTCTCTATGCCAAAACACTAGCACGTGTCTTGGAAAAATAACCCATACTTTCTGGATTGAGATAGGCTCCTTAATAGGATCAAAATCCACCTCCCATTTTTTCAGAATCAAATCGGATGATCTCTAGCTCCAGATTTTTCTCAATAGTGTTTTCGCATCTGAGTCAGAATGCATGAAGAAGCATAACCATCCCCTAGTTAAGACATGAAAAACCAACATGTATCCTAGGAACGACTTCCAATTGACCTTTAGCCATTTTCTCACAAAACCAACCTACGATAGCTTTCCCTAAAACATCGGGGATTTCCTCTATTTAGACATCTAGGCCTACAACCATTTTCGCCTTGTCTTTACAAACTCAGATACACTTCTTTCTCCCCTTCTTTCGTTCTGCACTGAGACCCGCCTCCTAGTTAGGGTTTTTCCTAAATCTCTCCAAAGAAATTAGCACCTCGTCCTTCCTTCTAATTTCTCATAGAATTGCCATTAGGGCTCGACTCAAAGGGTTGATCTAACGAAGGATTGGGCACTTTACTAGAATGGGAGTTTGTCACCTCGATTTTCCAATGAGAGTTAATGGAATTGATAACAGATCTGCATGTCTCTGTCTTGGGTAAGCCATGTGTCTCTTGAGACTTGAAACAAAAACCTTTAGCATCATATTCCATTATGATTAAGAGATCGGAAATATGCCTCCCACGAAGCCAACCAGAAAAAAAAAAAAGGAAAGAACTTCAGGGACACTTCACCTAGAGGATACCTCTGCACAAAGAATAAATCACACTTGTCTACCTCAGTTTATAATGAATTTTATAAGCATGAACCATGCTTAAAATGAAGTTGATATGTGACATCCACATATATATATATATATATATATATATATATATATATATATATATATATATATATATATATATATATATATATATATGCACTACCCTAATTGACAAATTTTAAATTTTATAATGAATTGAGTTGCCAACAAAATCAATTTTAAAATAATTGAATTGTCAATAAAAACAATATATGAACTGCTACAAATAAAATACCTTCCCATATTGCAAATCTGAGAAAGATCCAAATAATCTAGCCTAATCTTAATACCCAAAAGATCTATTAATATCCAATATCTGATTGTGCTATAATTATCTATAACAACATTTTCTCCACATGAACTCTTGAAATAATTGGGCAGATCAAAAAAATAAATAGTAACAAATCCATCTCCTATCCTTTTCAGTCAAACACCCTAGTAGCTAATAGGTGCACGCTTGTACTCCTTTAAAAAATGGGTCCATCAGAAGCTCTGCAGCAGAA
>JZKD02S1441451.1:181977-195022 GCA_000966675.3 Picea glauca
TGGTCTCAGCTATGATGGAGATCATGACTTCACTTTGAGTGGATATACTGATGCAGATTGGGCAGGAAGAGTTGCTGACAGAAAAAGCACTTCTGGATGTTGTTTCAATTTGGGATCAGCCATGATCTCGTGGTAGAGTAGGAAGCAATCCAATATTTCTCTCATCACAGTGGAAGCAGAGTACATTGCCGCATTTTCTGCTAGCTGCGAAGCTATATGGATTCAAAAGTTGTTGACTGGCCTATTTGACTTAGAGATGAGAACAACCGTGATTCTATGTGACAACCAGAGCTGCATAAAGATGACAGAGAATCCTGTATTCCATGACAGGTTGAAGCACATAGAAATCCACTATCATTTCATCTGTGACATGGTACAGAGAGGAAATGATAGCGGATTTCTATGCACCTCACTTTATCACACAACTCACTTGCTCATTCTTAAGAGGCAAGATGCAACTCACCAGTTGGAGAGAGGGAGAAGAGTAGCACATCTTTTGGAGAGGACTATCTGTATTGGTTTGAGTTATCTCTTGACATTGTATTGGCAATTTATGATAAGGAAGTTGTTGTTGGGTTTTCTTCCCCTAGAGGGTTTCCCAGGATAAATGTTGTGTCTCTTCTGAATGTGTATTTCTCAGTGATCTTGTTCTTATGTTGCTCTTATCTATTGAATTGAAAAGAAATATAATAATGGCATAAACATTAAAGGTTGTTGTTCCCCTAAGGCCAGAGCCAGCTAGCCAACTCAACTAGGAAACCCAATGTTTGAGGGGTGATATCCCCTAAGGGGGCCAACCTTGTAAGGGCACCTACACAATTTTATTATTTAAATGTGTGAGTTAGATAACAAGGCATCTATTTCTACCCTGGAGCTTGTGCATATTCATTTTACATTATTTTGTAACCTTGAGTGGCATACAGACCTAGATTAGGGTTTTTTACTTGGAGACTTTGTAAGCCTATAAAAAGGCCTCTTGGATTCATTAATAAACTAAGGAAATTGTTCTAGTCTTCTCCAAGTCCTGTTTATTCTTTTGGATTAGCTTCAGCTTCATCTTGTTATTTATTTATCTCTTGGATCAAATATAGTATTTTCTTGTGAATTATTTCTCTAGCTCTTGTTTGCGGGTATGCATTTCTTATCAATTGAATCTATTAATTATGGCTAATGTAAAGGTGCTGATTTTTTGTAGTTTCCTTAGGTATTCCCACAAGAGGCCAAGATGCCAGGCATGTGGGAGTTTCCTTTGGCACCAGATTAACCTTCCATTTTAGTGAAATCAACCCCGAGATGAGGCTAGGGCCTCATGGGAAAGGTGATGGGATTTGTGGGCTTGTGTGGGGATGCCACACCCATGCAGAGGATCGAAATATTCTAATTAATTGTTGAGTTTAGGAAGGTCTCCTAAAATCACTCCTTGGACTTGTATATAAAGGAGAGATGTCATTGTGACATTTGATCATTTTGCAAGATGGAGTTAGCATAAGTGAGAGTGCACTTGTTCCAGGAGCTTGGAAATTTTGCAATTGTGACAAATATGGCTTAGGGTTTGGAGGTGATTTCATGTTTTTGTCTCAAGCCAAGGAAGGAATATTTTCCAGCTAAGGAAGGCACATGTGTGAGGGAGAAGGAGTGATAGCAAGCCAAAAATGACAAGCCACATGTGTGAGCAGTTTGTATAACTCGCACGTGTGAGCAAAAAATTGTACAAACATGTTGTTCACAGTCTGCATGTGAGAGAAAAAAAGGGTACAACAGGTATGCATGTGTGAGAGTGATAAGACAATCTGCATGTGTGGATATTTCAGGTAGCAACAGGTTTGTACTACTAACGTCAGCAGTCATATGGCTAACGTCAGCAAGGGTACAGGTGGCAGCAACAAATTTGTCAAGCAGAGGTGATTTTCGGGTAATTTTGTTGATTTTTTTCTGTTGAAAGGACAAGGCTACCCTCATAATTTTGTTGTTATTTTGTTGGAAAAGGTTGTCCCCATTTTGGTCAAAGTAAGTTGACCAAGAGGGCTAGTTTAGCCTTGAAATTTCTTAATTTAATAAATATTACATAACAGAAAATTGTGTCTGGTTGTGTTGATGATTTATCTTTGATATTTGGTGTTTTCGCTGCATATAATTTCGGTCATAATTTTCAGTGAAAAATTGTTGAGTGATAACAACTAGGGTGTTACTGTTACCTCACCGGGTAGTAATTTTCAGATCTAAAAATTGGTCACATAGAGTGCATGTGAAAATTAACATGGTATCAAAGCTTGGGATCTGAAGAGAAGGGGATCATATTGAGACACATTTTTGGGTACAACACCTGAGGAGTATTGTTCTTGTTCTTGTTATTTTTCCGGGCAGGTCACCATGGTAAACACATTGAAGCTTGAGGAGAGGTTGGAAGGAGAGACCAAATTTTAGGCTTGGAAAGAAAGGGTTCTCCTTCTATTGGTAGAGAATGACCTCAAGGAGTATTTTGAAAGTGTGGTTGTATCCCCTACAGATCAATACGAGTTGGAAGCTCACAAGAAAAAGGAAGTGAAGGACAAGCACGTACTTCCTAAGTCCGTGAAGGATCATTTGATTCCTCACACTGCTGAGAAGAAAACTTCCAAGTATATGTATGATTCTTTGGTGGGTCTTTACCAAAACAAGAATACATGAAAGATGCTACACTTGAAGCACCAACTTCAGATTGTCAGGATGACTAGTGAAGACAAAGTTGTCAATTATCTTATGAAGATTACTCAGATCCGATATCATCTCGCAAATATTGGTGAGATAGGGCAGGATGTTGAGTTGGTTAATGTGGCTTTGAGAGGTATTCCCAGGTCTTGGGAACCATTCATGAAGGGGATATGTGCACAAGAGTAGTCTCCAACTCTTGATAGCATATGGAATAATTGTATCCAAGAGGAGACTTGGTTGGTGTCTAGGGAGGATATGTATGGTATGGTCAAGAGTAGCAGTGATGAAAAAAAGGCCCTTTCTTCTTGCACTAGGAAGGGAAGAAGGGGTTTTCCAGACCATAGAGGCATGTCAGGGAGAAGGACTTTTCCTGAGAGATAAACATCTCCAGATCCAAGACGAAAGAAGGATCTTAGCAAGATCATATGTTTTGAGTGTCATGATTTTTGGCACTGTACTTCACAGTGTCAACACTGGAGGGGAAAAGGAAGAAGGTAGCAAGCATCAAAAACAGAGGTTGATGAGGTTACATATAGGTTCCAGAGGGAGATCTTGTTGGTCTTTGCCATTTCAGGAAAAGTTTCATACAAGGAAACACGGTTGGTGGATAGAGGAGCATCTTGCCACATGACAGGTGCATGTGAGTTATTTGATAGCTTCACATAGACCATCTTAGAATTGTGTGTGGAGTTTGGTATGGGAACCAAGCATGCAGTACAAGGATCTAGTACAATGTCGTTTGGATTGGAGTTAGGTGAAGTACCGAGACTGTCAAATGTGTTATGGGTGCTAGATCTTAGGAGGAGTGTTTTCTTAGTCTCGGAGATTGAGAAGAAGGGGTACCATTTATTGTTTCAAGATGAAAGGGTGTTATTTGTTCCTAGACGATCTAGCTTCAGATCAACAATGGTTCTTGGAGTTAGGGAGGGAAACCTTTATAGGGTGAAGGGCCAGCTTATGCATATTATGCCCAACAGAAGCAGGGAGACAAATGAGGAGGAGCAGGTGGCCCCATTCATAGTATCAACTCAAAGGAAGCCATATATCATAGGGAGTGAACCCTCATGATCCAGTAGGGAGGAACAACCTCCTAGGAATATTCATAAGAGATTAGACTTCAGAGGAAGTCAACAGGATAAGATGGCTCTGGAGATTGTACAAACTAAGAGGGAGTCAGGTTTCAGAGGGAGCATACAAACTTAGAGTGAGCCCAATATCAAAGAGAGTCAGTTGGCTTAGAGGGAGAGTTTCTCATTCAGAGGGAGTTCCCACTCAGTTTCAGGTGGGAGAGAGACATCTTCCAAGACTCACAAACAAGTGTCATGGGTTGAGGAGGGTAGATAGGAGGTTCAAAGGTAGGATACTTCTAGGGGATGTGAGACCTCCAGAAAGGATCCATTTATTTCAATAGGTTTTTCTATAGTGACAGAGGATGAATCCAATCAGGAGGACTGGGGTATGGGATTTTCCTCGGTCACAGAGGGAGTATCCAATGAGGCATATTGGACAATGGGATTTTCTTCAGTGACAGAGGGAGTATCCAGTTAGGAGGATTGGAGTGCAACAGTGTCAAATCTAGTACAAGAGATGAAGTTACTTCCAGTTTGGGAGACAAAGGTGAACCCAGATGATGGTGGATGGGATACCTCCCTCGCTAAGAGGTAGTGTTGATTTTTTGTAGCTTCGGTATGTATTCCCACAAGAGGCCAAGGTGCCAGGCATGTGGGAATTTCTTTTGGCACCAGATTAGCCTTTCGTTTTAGGTAAATCAGCCCCGGGATGAGGCTATGGCCTCATGGGAAAGGTGATGGGCTTTGTGGGCTTGTGTGGGAGTACCAGACCCACAAAGAGGATCAAAATATTCTAATTAATTGTTGATTTTAGGAAGGGATCCTGAACTCACTCATTGGACTTGTATATAAAGGAGAGATGCCACTGTGACATTTGATCTTTGTGCACGATGGATTTAGCATAAGTGAGAGTGCACTAGTGCTAGGAGCTTGGAAATTTCAGCAAGGGAAATTCTACAATTGTGACAAATATGGCCTAGGGTTTGGAGGTGATTTTATGTTTCTATCTCAAGCCAAGGAAGGCATATTTTCTAGCCAAGGAAAGCAGACGTGTGAGGTCGAGTGTGTGAGGAAGAAGGAGGGATAACATGTTGAAAAGGACAATCCACACGTGTGGAAGGAAGAGTACAGGCTGTACGTGTGAGCAGGTCATACAACTTGCATGTGTGAGAAAAAAATTGTACAGACATGTCGTACACAATCTGCATGTGTGAGCATAAAAGGTACAACAAGTACGTATGTGTGAGAGTGACAGGACAGTCTACACGTGTGGAGATTTCAGGCAACAATAGGTCCATACTGATGACGTCAACAACCATACGACTGACATCAACAAGGGTACATGTGGCAGCAACAGATTTGTCAGGAACAAGTGATTTCTGGGTAATTTTGCTAAGTTGATTTTGCTAGTTTTTTTCTGTTGGAAGGACAATGTTGTCCTCATAATTTTTTTGGACAAGTTTGTCCCTATTTTGGTCAAATTCTATTGACCAGGAGGGTTGGTTTAGCCCTGAAATTTCTGAATTTAATAAATATTACAAAACAAAAAATTGTGTCTCGGTTGTGTTGATGACTCATCTTTGATCTTTAATGTTTCCGCTGCATAAAATTTCAGTCATAATTTTCAATGTGAAATTATTCAATGATAACAACTAGCGTGTTACTATTAGCTCACTAGGTAGTTGTAATTTTCAGATCTAAAAATTGGTCACATATAGTGCATGTGGAAATTGACAAAAGGTACCTTCCATTATAATGGCCTAGAAGGCTTTAATCTATCCATCCATTTGTACTTTTCACATGATCTATTCAAGGGATTCACATCAAGTGTTGAAGGTTTCTCAATGGCCCTTGGAGCAATGCAATTCAAACTTACCAAGGAAAATGACCAGAAAAAGGAATGGAGGGAGAAAGATGACTATAAACTTAATGGCATTGTTAAGAAACAAGAATGCCTTTATTTGGACTTTGCAAAACATACTCAAGCTCCCAAAAATTGGGAAAAAGGAGCTAGGAACACCCTTCTTGTTATTGTGATGTATAAGACCTTTTTTCCCATCTAGTTGACTTTGTAAATCTATCTCCTAAGGTGCTTGGCACAAGTGCCTTCGACTATCAATCCATGGAAGGCTCCCAAGACAAACTAGCTATCACCAATGTTGACGATGTGGACACTGGGCTAATTTAATTCAATATTTTGTTTATGAAATATTTCATTTTGTTATTTTTTATTAGGTCGTTTTATAAAACTATATCCCTGCAAACTTTAGATTGTGACTTCCTAGACCATCACAAAGTTTGAGACCACCTACTTATGAGTTGTAATACTTATCTATTGATGAGGTGTTGTCATGATCCATTGATGAGTTTTCAATCAGATCTAGATCTATAAGTGGTTCAATCTATGTACTATAAATTCATATCATGATATCAATACAATGTGCAATGAAATGGCATAAATCATTTTATGTCAATTCTTGCCTTGTCTTGCTTGTGCTCTATTTGCTAACATGGTATTAGAGCTTCTTGAGTCTTAAGGGGCATGGTAGTTCCATCATGGTAGTAATCCATGGAAGGTCAGGTGTGAGTGGATATCTCTCAATGGTTCACCATGAGAAAATTTGTCTCAAGAAAAAGGATTCCACAATCAAGCAAAGAAGCCATGCTATAAACAAGGTCATAGTTATTAATTTTGATTTCTTGTTGATTTAATTAACCATTGTTTTCTTATGTATTTTGGAAAATTGTTCTTTCAAGATCTCCCAGTAAAGGAGAGAATTGAATAATAGAGTTTTTAGATTTCTGTCAAAGTTCAAGATCTTCTTCATGTGAAGAAGAAATAAAAAATAGTGAATCCATAAAATTGATTCTATGAATTTGTCATGCAAGATTTGTTATTTTGTCATTTGGATATGCATCTGATGCATGGATTGTATGGGGTTTGTGATCACTAATATAGCAACCTAACCACTGAGGAGACATATCCATTGTTTAATCTTCCATTCATTACACTATATTACCCAAATAAATATGTTGTATTAAGTTGTGTTAGACAAACATCCTGCAACCACTGTGGAGATAACAAGCAAAGGCCATCTCAAATCTTTGTATTGCAAAGACCATATCTGTGTATTGAAGAAAAGAAAGACTTCCATTGAATTGGATCAATTTGTCCATAAATGATACCCCTAATATCATAATAAGTTGTTGTATAGTGAGCATCATGATAGAATCATATCAATGTAGAAAAATATATGAGGCATCTGGAAAAATTCCAAAGTGTGTTAGTTGGATTTTGGTGATGTTTAGTTAGCATAGTGTGATCTCCAGTCATGTTTAGAGCTGGTAATAGTTACTAAAGTTTTTCACTTTACTCATCTATTTGATGGGGAATTTGAAAACAATCAACATCAAATCATGTTGCAAGAAAATAGTCAGATTTTAAAACTAGGTGTTGATGGTGCTCGAAATCCTGATGGTTACATCATTTGATCAAGAATAGAAGCTTTCATTCCTATGAAACAATAGGTGGAAACAATCAAAGTAAGTTGCACCAGTGGAACACAAATTTGAGCTTATACCCATACATTTCTACTACTATGATTCCCTGAACTAATGCTAATATATGGTAGATATGAGCCTTCATACCTTGAAACCTCCAATATTAAAGGATCGGCTTACACAGGTTCATATCAGGCTAGAAAATGCCCTATCTCAACCACTAATGCTTAGAGAAATGAATGAATAATTGTATAGTCAAAGGAAGATCATGGCCCATTGGTTCTAGCGATCAAATTCCGCAATAGTGATCAGATTTCAATATTCGTGGAAGGAACTCGCTGACAACATTGTTGTTTTGGAGAAGCAAGGGTTCAAGTCTTGATAGGTGCTTGAAATCACAAGGAATTTGGTCAGCATGAATGATATCACTAAGGGATTTTCCATAATTCCAATGATCTCTATGTCACATTTGTTAAAACATATGCACCAACAACCAGTAATCTCCATTACAAGCTAATCAATGACACATCAACGATCTACTTCAGTATTTTGTGATCCATCTATTTCCTCAGAAAATAAGTCTGATCTACTTATTGGTGAGTAGATTGAAAAGAATAACGTACATCAGATCAGTAACAAAGAAGTTTGAGTTCATATCATAGTACATGGTACATGGTATCCTTGTGTATGGTTGGCCAATGGTCTAATTTCATTTGAATCAACCATGTGATTTTGCAAATCGACTTGATGTCGTGATACCAACATGAAATCACATCCCATAAATAGACAACACAACAATCCATGCATTGTGGAATATTGTCCAAAGACTTCACATGCGCACATCAAAAGAAAAGGAGGTAACATGTTTTTGTTGGAAGTAAAAAGCTTTTTTCATAAGAGTAAAATATTCATGTTTTTAAATTGAAAGATGATGATATTTGGGAATAATATAATATTGGGTGAGTAGTGGTTGTAATTGGTTTGGTGTATCTATCAAGATGACACATAGAACTTCTTTTAATTGAGTCAAAATGAGATTTTCTTGAAACCCTTGTGAAAGTATCTTTGAAGACTTGGAAAATTATTTTTCAAAAGGCAAATAATTAAAGGCCCTTCAATGTTTTTAATGTACCTTGATTTGAATACAAGGAGAATAGATCTTTAAGTGTTAAGAGTTAGATGTATCACATATTCAATCAAAGGATTTTTTCTTCTAGTGATTGTGTCCTAGATCCACATGAAATTGAATAAGCGGATCATAGGTACACTTTGTGTACTTGTGTTTATTTCTGGATGTTTGATGGTAGATATTCTATGGCTAGTGTTTGACACATGGTTACTTTGGTAAACAAATACAAGTACACAAATTCAAATGATTATATGCTCATTAAGGGTAATAGTGCAATTAGGAATTAAAAGCATGTAATGAGAGAGAAAATTGGTATTTGTTCCTCTAATCTTTTAAATCATTAAATTGCTCATTGCATTGTAAAAATTGAAGAATAAATCATTGAATTGTACAAAGTGTAGAGTACCAAACCCTTTTAAAAATCAAGTGTGAAAATTATCATCATTACCTGTCTAAAATTTGAATGAGGTCAAGTGTATCATCAAAGTCAAGTCATTGTAATCACACTTTAGGGTGCATTCTTGATAGTTCCCGACACCCTAAGTGTAACAACAATCAAACAAGTATGATATAATAGAAATAAGTGTGAGCAAGAAAGCGCAAACGAGCGTGAGAAAAATAACAAATGGGTAAAGAAGGAAAGTCCTCTCATGAAATCAAGGAATTGCAAGAGTACAACCATGAATTACAAAATCAAATTAAAACACTCGAGTGGAATTTAATTCAAAAGAAAAACCTAATTGATGACATGGTTGATACAATACAGTGAAAATTATCTTTTCCAAAAGGTTGATGCAAGTTGTCACACGTAATATCTAATAGAAAATTTTGATGCAACATGTTATACTAAGGAGCTTATCCAAAATATTGATGCAATATGTGATACAAAGGAGCTTATCCAAAATTTTGATGCAACATGTGATACAAATGAAATCATGCAAAAGGTTGATTCAACTTGTGACACACAAGGCATACATTCTAACATCACACACTAATCAAGTTCAACCTTCTACTTTTAATATGCTTAAAAGTTAAACCTTCCACTTTTAGTATGCTTAAAAAGTTAAACCTTATACTTTTAGTATGCTTAAAAAATGTGCTTTGGTTTGATTGGTAAATTCATAGTCAAATTTGTACATAAATATAAATATATGTTATTGTTAAAAAAAAAAAATTGAGGCACACGAGGTATTGAAATTCACAAGTTTTTATTTAGATGGTGAGTGAGATATACCATGATTTGCATAGGATAATACGAGGTGTTTAAATTCACAAGTTTTTATTTAGAATCCTTTATTTATAATAATAGTAATAATAATTTAATTTTGGGGTCATGGCCAAGCCAAACACAAAATTGGTGTATGATGTTATCACTCTCTAATTTCCCTTGGCTACGGGAGGGAAACCACAGAGGTAACCACATACCACTTTGGGCTTGGAATCTGGCCTTTCGAAACTAGAGTGGGCTCTCTCACTGTGTATTAGGCTCAATGGAAAGATATGAAGTGGAAATAAGGTTTTAAGATGTGGTTGATGGCAGAGGTGAAAATGAATCCATTGGGCATGGAGTCAAATTTATTGCAAAAGGAACTATCAATGACTGGTAGTAGAGCTATCAAGGAAACAAATGCAAGGTAGATGATGATTTATCATTCAATATGATTTTAGTAGCATGGTGGTAGAAAAAATAATTCAATATTCCATTACACTAAGAGCATCTAACTGAGGACAAATTCTTAATGCAACTTTAGAGGAAATTTATGGAATGTTTAATTGCTATGAATTAGAGAATCAAATACGGATGAATTATGATCATGTACTTTCCAATCAAAATTTAAAAACACACATTAAAATGAAAACTAAGATAAGAGTTACATACACATAGAAAGGGACACACTTCAAAACCACCATCACAAGAATCTCCGGTAAGAGTAACTCTGGACTTCTGACTGATATTCCATTATAATTTAGAATGATTACAAAATGCTTAAAATAAATCTCCTCTATGCTTTTGCCAACCTCCTTAGTCAATCAAAATTACAAATTTATATAGAAAATTATCTTCCCCAAGATGAGGAGGTCGAGCTCAACTCCTTCCCAAAATTGGATATGGTTACAAAATTATAGCAACACGTTTAGAATTGTCTGCTAGGAAACATGAATCGATTTTCTAGAAAATAGGTTGTAAAGATCCATTAGAATATTCCAAACCATGACACTTGTGAAGAAACCGAGAAACGTTTTTTGTGAATGGGCTTGTTATTGACAAAATCCTCTTCCAGTTTTCGAAAATGACTCTTCAGAGTCTCGTGATATGTGCCCAAAGATAATGACTAAAATAGGAAATCATTAAATGAAAAATAGGTTGTAAAGATCCATTCGAATATTCCAAACCATGAAACTTGTGAAGAAACTGAGATAGTTTTTTGTGAATGGGATTGTGATTGAAAAAATCATCTTTAAGTTTTCAAATATTCCTTTCCATGTGGTCATAAACTGAGTTTGAAGTTGACTACAAAAACAATCATTTCCACAACTTGCACAACGAACTTGTGAAGTGAGTTTCATTTTGATATTTTCTTCTATTGTTTGGCTTTGATTGATGGATGAAGGTCACTAGTTGATAGTTTGACACTTAAGATGATGATAAGAATCCCCAGGACCACTCCATTACCCTTTCAAACATTATTTTCTTCAACATCCTAATATATGTCAAATACTCGATTCAGACTTTGACCATTGAGCAAATTATAGGACACTAAAATTGGCTCCAATGAGAATGTTTTCCTCCCTGTGAGGTAGAAAAGAAATCGTTGACCAGGTGCCTTCATCCATTGGGTTGTTCCCAACTTGCAAACTGACTTGTTTTCTCCAACTGAAATCAAACCCAAAACCAAAACTGTACACTGAAACCGTGCACACATTTAAAACCATACTGCTAGAATCCAAACTGAAACAAATGCTTTCCCAACAATATTATTAGCACACCAATCCTACTCCAATTAGCTGAGGCAACTGCTGAATTCAAATGATCTCATATTTCCAATGGAACCAATCAAACAAATGGCTACATGACAGGCCTTTGCTTTGATTCTATCCAAAACGAAAGAAAATCATAAAATATGGCAACTCAATATGAAATCTAAATCCACCTTCATATTTTATGAACTATGAAAAATTCACTTTCCTTAATGATTCCAACAAAATTGCAAAATAATCTTCAAAAGCATGATACACTACCCTGTCTTGAAGGTCAACAAAAAGGAAATCATTCCCTTCGTTTACAATTGCTAATTTTTCTATGTCATCCAACGCAATATCATTTTCATAATGAAAGAAAACAATATGTTCATCATGCTTATCATTCTCATCAGGGAAAATAATAGTGTGTTCTTGAAAATCTTTAATTGATTCAACCACATCATCAATTGCAAAAATGTCCACAAATGACCCTTCATGGATATCAACAGGAGTGTCATCTTGATTTTTAGGAGCACCGAGACAAACAACTTCATGCACATTATTCTCTTGCCATTGTGACTCTGTGATACAAATGTGATAGTCTGATGCATTCATTTCCTTAAATTCTATGTCATATGAATCATGATGGCTTATTGTCTAAAGTTTCTATAGATGCAATTTTAGAAATATGATTTTGACCAACCTTTTCTTGAAACAAAGATTCATAAAATGAATAATCTGAAGAAACATATGAATGGTTATCCTCATACTCTCGATCACATGAATACTGGCAACAATGATGCAAATTTTCATCAAATTCAAGAGATAGAACATGGCTTTCATTATTAAAATTCTGATCAGTTTCACCTTCAGTCAAAGGGAAAGATAATGCTTGTTGAAAATCAACTTTATCTTTGTAACGATTATGCTCTAATATTTGTTCCTGATGTTGAAAATGATTTTCATAGATGGCCTCTAAAATTTCCTCATCCATGAACTCATCTTCATAAGCATTCTCCAAGTTTTGAATAAAATTTTCAAAATGATGACAACAATCTTGAACCAATAACAATGATGGATAGAATGTTTTATAATTTTCAAAAAATATTGTATGAAAATATTGTAATGAATAAAGACTTGCAAATGGTAAATTTTCATACCATTGTTTTTCCTTTCCCTCCAAGGTGACCATGACCATCTTCATCAAGAAGTATTCATGAAATTGAACCTTTATCTTACACACATGCATATGAAATTTAACCAAGTGAAGAGCAACATCATCTCCTTTTCCATCTATGAATCTAGGACGATATGTCTGCCAATCTATGCAAGGCATTCAATTTGGAAAATTAGTAATTTGAGAGCGATTCATTGGAGCATAACTTGCAGATCTATGATCCATATTGAAGTAGTAGAGTCGCCAAGAAATTCTTTAGGCTACTGAGTATTTGGAAAGTGGAGTCACCATGAAAATTTTGAACTCTAGATTCTTGAAAATGGAGTCATCGGGTGAATGATGTACAACATTTTTGTGTTTGACTATTGTTCACCATCAGTACTCAGATCTGAACTTTTTCGTTTATCCTAGGGAAAATTTCATTGTTGCTCCCCGACAATGACATCAAAATGTTATCACTTCGTAATTTCCCTTGGTTGCGGGAGAGAAACCACAGAGGTAACCACATACCACTTT
>JZKD02S1441452.1:0-11017 GCA_000966675.3 Picea glauca
ATATCATAAGGGTTTTGATCTTCTTCATCCAAGTGAGAAAATGTGTGTGTCAGAGCCAAGGGCCATCGAAAGGAAGTTTGCGACATCAAGGCTCAGGTTGTAATATTTACTTTCCATTAATATGATACAGTAATATGTCCCTTTCCCATAAAGCATTTTCTACTTTATTGTATAATTCCTTGATCATATACATATATTGATTGTTGAATATATTGAGTCGTCTTCACTCCAATTGGTTTGAGTTGTCTTGGTATTGACTGCACAAGAGCATTGGAGCAAAGTTGGAGCAAAAAAGTTCATAGGAAGTGATAATAAGGTATGTTCTTAGTTCTTGCCTCCTATTTAATTCAATGATCAAAATCTAGGAAAAGAGTCATGTTCTGTCTTGCTTTGTTCTATATCCAGGTGGGTCTAGGGAGATCGGTTAGTGTCTGCACCTACGGATTTATCCTATAACAAAATTGGCGACTCCACTGG
The DNA here is from genome assembly GCA_000966675.3 of Picea glauca. NCBI lineage: Eukaryota > Viridiplantae > Streptophyta > Pinopsida > Pinales > Pinaceae > Picea > Picea glauca. The sequence goes on from JZKD02S1441452.1 coordinate 478, forward strand.
GGAACAATCCCATTTTCTTTGTGTTTTTTTGGTTTTTCTGTGGCCATTTTCTCTGGTTGCACTTTTCTCCTGTCCTATCAATCTCTGAGTCTTCAGGATATCCTGAGAGACCCTCTGGGTCCAGAAGCCTTTTTAAATTTTGCTTCATTTTTCAAATTTTTTATTATGTTCAGGCATTCTCGCACTGCACTTCATTGCAGCCTCCAAGAACTAGTAGAGTTCGCACTCTGCCTTTAGGTTTCAGTGTGAGGTTCTCGCACCCTACTCAAGGGTCACCTGCGAGAATCGGTGATTCTCACACTGTGTAATATTTCCTGCCTGCGAACTCAATTTTTCAAAATTTTGAATTTAAGCTTTGGTCTTTCCAACTGCCCAGATCAGTTTGATTGCCTCTTATGAGTTTCTTGGACCATTGATTGATGTATCTTCTTGTCTTCGTTTGTATGCATGAACGGTTTTTGGATTTCAAGGATTTTCTTGTCATTTTTGGCTTGACTTTCCTTTCTTGACTTTTCTTGGTAAAACCATTCTCTCTGACTTCAGACTCTGAGTTTGTTTGATTAGTTGAGAACCAGTGATTGGTTGAAATTTGAGTGCTTGGTCTTTCTCATTTGCTTATTGGTTTGAAAGGTCATTTTCTTTTGCATTTGAAATGACTACATTGGTTTGCTCTTTATTTTTGTTTTCATTGAAAGAGTGGATTGGGTTTTTCATTGCTTGTTCATTTGTTTTTTTTATTTTCTGTACTCTTACTGTCATAGTGTGGGTCCTTTTTGGAAAGTGAACAAAAGTTTTTTCTTTCAAAAATTCTTTTCGTTTTAAGAAAACTTTGAAAATCAAATTATTGAGATTGTTGAAGTATTTGAAAAAGACACCATAGAGCATTGTCATTTGATAAGTGATTGTGTGTATCTGCTTTTTAAAGGAAATTTTTCATTTTGGTTCGGGGTTGATCTCGAAAACTTTCTCTCTCTCCCATACATAGGATTCATTGAACGAAATGTGATATATTTCATTCTCATCCTTGCATTGTTTGGGTCAGAGTCATACAACATAAGTTTCATTTATGTTACATTTGAGTAAACAATAGCTCTTAATAACATTGCGTAATCATAAAATTTATCTAGTAACTCTTTTCTAGGGCTCTATTACACCAACATTTAGCTACGCTAGCGCTTTGGAGTAGGAAGAGAGATACACTCTCCAAAATCACAAAACACACAATAGCATCTTGTGTTAGGGAGTGTTAAATTCCATTTGCAACATCTTGTCCTGGGAAGCCCTTCTCACACAAGGGTCAAACACTAGGTCGCATTGATATCGGCAGAGTTACTCACCTTGATTTGTTGATATCAGTGTAGAGATTGCACATATTACGGGGATCACTCAGAGGTATACCCACAATGATGAGTGGAATCCTTTTGAGTTGATTGCGGGCTAGATACCCTGCCCTTGCGTGTGGATCGGACTGTCGATTGTTCCCCCAAGATTTATTGTTGTTGGTGGTGACCTTAGTGGCCTATCTTTCTAGGTTCTTACCTAAGGTGAATGTGGAGGGGAAAGTCTTCACGGTACCTGGAATTGACGTTGACCAAAATCACTCAAAATCCTTGGAGGGTATACCCACGATTATGTGTGGGATCTTTCACCAAGGTGTAAGTCCGTTAAGCAGGTCGTCAGCGTAACTTTTCCACCATAGCCCCGCCTCTTCTTGTCTCGTTGTTGCGGTGTTGGATTTCATCACCAACTAGTGGCTTCGAAATTAGAAGGTCTTGTTTTCCTGGTGATTGCTTCCTAGATTTTGTTTACTAGTGCGTGTTATTTGTTTCTCGAAGTTGACCATAGGATTTTCTTTGCGAAGTTTATCACTCATCTACAATAGCTCCTTCACGTCGTTCACATAGAATGCAGGGTTTATCTCCAGAGCATCTGGAAGGTTCACAACCCTTTCCCACAAGCACACCTGGAGGCTCTCCTGGGCAGAGTGAAGTCCCAGTCGTCACCACACCACAAGTGGAACGCACTGACTCTCTAGAACGTTTTAGAATTACAAATACTCGAGAGGATTTTCGACTTCCCAGTGATTCTTAGCGCCCTTTTAGACGACTGAATTCTTTCGGAGAATTAGTTGTTACTTCTTCTGGATCACCAGTTGGGCCTTTTCCCGGTGTAGAAGGCCAAGATCCTTTTTGGTCTGCAGGTGATTTCCGAAGGACCCTTTTAGTCCTGGTTCGCCTATGGTCTCCGAAATCAACCCTCCGGTGTTTTTTGAGACTGAGACTGTACCGTTGAATACCACTTATCACTTTACTCTCACTGTCGAGATGGCCCATCTCGCGAATACTACGAATGTCCCAACCGGGTTCACTACAGCTGGTCTTGCTCCTATAAACACACAGTGAACGCCCGATGTCACTCCGACATTACCACCCGGATACCATGCGTTGAATGCTTTGTTGAATGCTTCTATTCCAACACCTCCGCAAACCCCATCTGGTATTCCTGGTGGTCCTTCTTTTCCTGGGCACCCTATTCCCAGTTTTATTCCGACGCTCCCTCAATTTCCTTTTGGAAATCCTAATCCTAGTGGCACTATCCCGTCCTTTACACCAAACTTGTAGATTCCTGTTGGTGGACAAGGTGCTACGATTCCACTCCCTCTTACCGAACACCTTAAAATTACTACACTACCTTTGATTGGGACACAACTTCCGGTTGGAACTCTGCCTACGATCGGGGGACCAACCTCACCTTTTGGACAAAATATACCTCCCTCTTTGGCCCAGTATTGGAATCAGATGATACAAAATTCTCAAATGACTGGGAGGCAACAATTGCCTGTCCCTACTATAGGTCAACCATATCCAAGTATACCCAATCCTATTTGGGGTACGAATGCTCAAACTCATGTCCCCACTCAAGGATACAATCCCCCAAGTTATTATCCTCTCCAAACACCACCGAATCAGCCTGGGTCTTCCCATTATGGGCAGACTGCTTACGGTCCTACTGGTTTTCCGACAAGGCTTCCACCTCAAAGCCACCAGTACTCGCAGGTGAATCGACAGTTACCTTTTCTTTCTACTTTGGATTTGCCAGATTTGTCTAGGATTTTAAATGATCATATTCGTCACTCTCCCCAATGGCCTGTTATTCCAGCCAAGCTTCCATCGAACATTCCTAAATTTGACGATAAAGTGGGAGAGGACCCAAACAATCATGTTATGACTTTCCACCTATGGTTCTCATCCAACTCATTGATGGATGACTCTATTCGTTTACGTCTTTTTCAATAGACCCTTACAGGTTCTGCTGCGAAGTGGTATATTGAATTGCCACGAGGTTTCTTCTCTGATTTCAACACCCTAGCTATGGCTTTCCTTACGCATTACCAGTTACTGATCCATTATGATACAGGGACCAAGATTTTGACTTCCTTCAAACAAAACAAAGGCACTCATATATCTGATCACATCCATGAGTGGCGAAGGAGACGACGTCTCATTAAACTTGAGCTCCCTGATCAGTTACTGGCAGAATGGTTTACAAAATCATTTGTGAAYGAAATCGGTAAGGATATTGCCATGGGTGGCATCATCATGGAAGAGYAGGCTATAAGTCATGCTCAATATCTTGATCTCGTTTATTCACAAACATGAACTCTTTATGATTTAATACCTGATTTACCTCGTCCTACTGCTTCCATCACTTCAACTACTCCAGCTGCCTCACATGCGGCTGATGGTGTGATTGGTACTGCCCAAGCCCAATCGCATTCTGTTTCAAGCACAAACCCTAAGTCTGCTTCTTCTAATGTTCAAAATGCTTCATCTCCTACCACTCCCACCGGCAAAACTTCTGAGGTAAATGCTGTCCAATCTACCCCAGCCGGTAAAAACAAATCTAAAAAGGGGAGAGGTAAGAATAAGGAGGGAAAAAATAATAATCAAGCAGAGCAACCCAAAACTACCCCTGTTGATGATCGGGATAAGCGCAAACCCCTATACCCTTGCCTTATCTGTGGTGATGATCACTACATGAAGGATTGTCCACAACGTGTCGAGGTCACTAAATTCCTTCAGGGAACCCCGAAACCCCTTGCATCGGCTGTCTTGTCCCAACCCTTCCCGTCTCAGCAACTGGCTCAGTTGGTCATTCATGACCAACCATCCTCTTCTACAACATCATACGTTTTGATGTGTACTGGTGATTCTAAGAAGAACAACGTTGCACTCATTACTCAAGCCAAAGATTATTCTCCATCTAAGGAGAAGGTTGACGATTTACCTCCTACTTTGGTCCAAACTTCTCCCACGACTCCACCTACTAACGGTCCTCTTCATCTCGAACGACTGAGCCTTGATACAGTTCTACGACCACCCCCAAAAGGTGTCGTTAGGAAATCGGCTTTCAATCCTCACGCTCGTGCTGCCCAGAACTACAGCATTGTTGAAGATCTGGCCCAGGCACCTTCTGCGATGTCAGCACTTGAAGTCCTTTAGTCTTGTCCTACACAACGGAAGGCCTTGTTGAAAGCTATAGGTGGAATTGACCCAACAGATACGAATTTGATAGTCTTTGACTTGGAAGATCACATTCCAAGGTTACCCCCTCAACTTGTGTTCCAGATTCAAGTTGTTGTCTCTAACAAGAACATTTTCCGAACAGTTATCGATGAGGGTGCCTCGACGTGTGTTATGTCTCTTGCTTGTTGGAAAGACATTGGCTCTCCTCCTTTGAATGAATCCCAGAACACTCTTAATACCTTCAATGTCTTTGGTTTTAAGCCTTACGGTGTTATTCCTTCGTTGCCTATCACACTAGAAGGTAAGACGGTCCAAGTTGAAGTGGAAGTCTTTGACGCTCCCCTTGATTATAATCTTCTCCTTGGTCACAGCTGGATCGATTCCATGCGCGCCATTGTGTCAACCCCTTTCCATATAGTATGTTTACCTCATCAAGGAAAGGTTTTTTCCGTTGACCAACTTGTCTTCTTCAATTCTAATACCCATACTAGCAACGTGCCGTTTATTGCTAAAACCCCACCGGGTTATGAGAACGTCGGTGTAGGCCTTTTAAAGGACTCCTCGTTAATGGGTACTTTCCCCATTCCACCGCTTGATGTTCCACGCCCGTCAGTTGCTTCCATCAACATGATCTCCACAGTGCCTCACGAAATTCTTGCGTCTCATGACCCATGGATTGTCCCTGACCATGGAGATCATCTTCATTTCGGTGACGCAATGTTGTTAAGTCCAGTTGAATCTACCTATCAAGCCATTCAATCGGCAACACCTTCTACCCCCTCTCTTGATGAGTTGTCTCCCGATCCTTTTCGTGTTTTTTTTCCCACTGACGAGATGATCATGTCCGTCATGGAGGACACCCCTTGGGACGATGGACATCATCATTCCATACTCTTTCTGGAACAACACACTCTTGAGAACCACCAACGGATTTCGACTCCGTCGACCATTGTTGTCATCTCCACGGTTCCCGCGACTACACACGATGTATTTGCTGAAGGTAACTTAAGTAATATCTTGCCCATGATTCCCATTGATATCTCAATAAAACCTGGGATTATTGAAAATGTCCATATTGGAGCTTCATGTTCTCCCGACGAAATTGTCACCTATACGTCTCTATTCAAAGAATTTCGTGACATCTTCGCCTGGAGCTACGAAGAGATGCCAGGTATCGACCCTGCCATTGTTGTACATGAGATAAAGACATACCCCAACGCTAAACCCGTCCAGCAACGCCTTCGTCCAGTTCATCCCCGTAAAGCGGCTGCTATCAAGATCGAAGTTGAAAAACTTTTGAAAGTCGGCTTTATTTATCCGGTGGCTCTTACAAAATGGGTTTCCAATCTTGTCTCGATTGATAATAAAGGMAACATTATTCGTGTATGTGTTGATTATAGGGATATTAACAAAGCTTGTCCCAAGGACAACTTTCCTACCCCCTTTGTCGATCAGATTGTCGATGACTGCGCCAGAASTGAAATMTTCTCCCTCATGGATGGTTTCTCTGGCTATAATCAAATTAACATTGCTCCYGAGGACCAACATAAGACTGCCTTTATTTGTCCTTGGGGTACTTTTGCCTATAGGAAACTCCCTTTTGGACTTAAGAATGCGGGTGCTACTTTTCAACGCGCTATGTATTACGCCTTTCATGATATAAAGCATATCGTTCAACCTTATTTGGACGATTTACCAGCTCATTCTATGCACTGAGTCGATCACCCTACCCACCTCCGGGCTATTTTCGTTCGTTGTCGGTTCTATCGGATACGTTTAAATCCTCATAAGTGTGTTTTTTGTGTAGAATCCGGCCATCTTCTAGGTTTTATCATTTCGCGTCAATGGATCCGGGTGGATCCTATTAAGGTTGAGGCAATTCTTAATCTCCCTCCTCCTTCTACACTGCGCCAGTTGCAAAGTTTGCAGGGAAAGCAAACTTTCTTCGTAGTTTTATCCCTAATTACGCCGAGATCACTCGTGGTTTTACGCAGATACTAAAGAAAGATTCAGAGTTCGTCTGGGATACCATTGCTAACAATGCTTTTGACGCTTTAAAGTTGTCACTAACGTGAGCTCCGCTTCTCTTTCCTCCCGATTACAGTCGCGATTATTTCCTTTATCTTGTTGCCTCATAGTACACTATTGGCATGGTTCTCGTCCAAGAGGATGATGCGCACGACGAACATGTTGTTTACTACTTGATTCGAAGTCTCACACCAGCTGAAATCAAGTATCAACATGTCGAAAAACTGGCCTTGGCTGCCGTTCAAGACGTCCAACGCTTTCGGCACTATATCCTCTCACGGAAAACTACGGTGATTTCTCATTGCAACCCTATGCAACATATTTTGACACGTCAATTGCTAGATGGAAAATACTCCAAATGGATTGTCATACTTCAAGATTTTGACTTGGAATTCGATCGCGCCAAGTCCAAGAAATCCTTAGTTTTTGCTGAGTTGATATGCGATTTTCCTCACTCTGCAACGGAAAATGTAGTAGTAGATTCATTACCCGATGAATCTCTTTTCCTTATTAGCACTGACGATCTTTGGTATGGGGATATCATTATATATCTCCAAACCCATACTTTTTAGCCTGCTTTTTCTAGTACTGAACGACGTCGCATACGCTATCAAGCTCGTCAATACATTATCCTCGGGGATACTCTTTATCATCAGGGAATTGACTCTATTTTTCGACGTTGTCTGACGTTTGACGAAGCCGAGAAAGCTCTGAATGACTTCCATTCCGGAGCATGTGGTGATCATATGTCTGGATATGCTACTGCCCAGAATATCTTACGCGCAGGGTATTTTTGGCCTTCTTTGTTTAACGACTGCATTACTTCCGTTCAAAAATGCCATGCCAGCCAGCCCTACAATCAGAAAATTCAGTCACATCCTGCTCCTCTTCACCCTGTGGTCTCAGTTGGTCCTTTTGCGAAATGGGGCATCAATTTCATGACATGTCACCCTCACTCGGCCGGGGGNAGCATGTGGTGATCATATGTCTGGATATGCTACTGCCCAGAATATCTTACGCGCAGGGTATTTTTGGCCTTCTTTGTTTAACGACTGCATTACTTCCGTTCAAAAATGCCATGCCTGCCAGCCCTACAATCAGAAAATTCAGTCACATCCTGCTCCTCTTCACCTTGTGGTCTCAGTTGGTCCTTTTGCGAAATGGGGCATCAATTTCATGACATGTCACCCTCACTCGGCCGGGGGGCATGGTTACATCATTGTAGCTGTTGATTACTTTACGAAATGGGTCGAGGCGATGCCGACATTCAACAATACTGGAAAGACTGTAGCCTTGTTTCTTTTTAACCACATCATAGCTCGTTTTGGTGTTCCCCAAGCTATCATTATTGATCAAGGTAGCCACTTTAGGAATTTTATGATGTATGAACTTACTTAGAAGTTGGGTCTTCGTCATGATAACTCAACGCCCTATTATCCAGAAGCTAATGGCCAGGTCGAAGTGATCAACAAAGTTCTCATAACTATGCTTCGAAGGATGATAGGAATTCATAAAACAAGTTGGCACACAATGTTGTTTTCGGCATTGTGGGCGTACTGGACATCTGTCAAGTCTGCTACTGGGTTTACGCCTTTTCGGTTAGTCTATGGTGTGGAAGCCATTCTTCCTATAGAATGTGAGATAACCTCTCTAAAGCTAGTTGTTGAACCCCTACCCAACACTTCTGTTGAAGAAGAATGTCTATTGTATCTAATGTGATTAGACGAAACTCGACATGATGCCACCCTAGTAATAGAAACCCAGAAGAAGCGTGCCAAGGCCCAATATGACAAGCATGTCAAGCCTCTCATTTTCTCAGAAGGTGATATTTTTCTTCTCTATGAATAGGATCGAGATTTGTTAGGAGCTGGGAAATTCAAACCCATGTGGCGAGGTCCTTATATTGTTCACCGAGTTTTGGAAAAAGGAGCATACAAGTTGGTATATTACAATGGTATCCCTTTGAGTGAACCTAGGAATGGGTTGTACTTGAAGAAGTACTATGCATAAATCATCTATGCACAAGTACTTGTATTTTTATGTATCATACTTTGTGTGTGTATTACTATAGCTTTCTTTTTTCGTTATCTGGTCTNATATTCCTAGATGTCTAAATACATTAACAGATGCATTGGCTAATTATGTATTGGACATACATTTGAATCATTTATAAATCAAACACATCGAAATTCACACAATATAAAGTAAACCGGTAGAAACCATCTGTATATATAACGATCAAAAGAGTTTTTTACAAAAAGTTTGTCCAAAGACCAAAATGTCAAAAATTGAAGCATGGATGACGTTCACGGTAACACACGACTGCCCTAGCAACCCTACGGAGCAGTCGACTTATAGATGTGGATACCCCTACAGTATGACGTTGATCGCGTCGTGGAACCTCTTCCAGAGTCATGTCTGGAATGTCTGCAGTTAGGCCCTCTAAATTCTGTTCCACCACTTGATAATCCTCAACATATTGTGGTGCTACCGGTACCTCTCCTCGCTGCTGGATGGGAGAAGTGTCGGGAGGTCTGTACGGTCCAACATCTGTGTTATCAACAAACAATTTTGTATTAGTCTTTGGATAAACATATAAAACAAAAAACATTTGAATATGATAAAAAATCTACAAAAACATTTGAAAAGAAAAAAATGTGTGTACTTCTTACCAAGGTCACCCCACTGAGTATCCTCTGGCAGTGCTAAATCCGGATCTCCTCAAAAATCCAACCCGACATAAGCGTATTCATCGACCATCAACATCTGGGTTTGAAGCCAGTCAAAGAAAATATCATCGTACTTGACGATCGGTCCTGCTACGTGCCGGGCCATGAGCCGACACCATCTCAACATCCTTGGATCCCTGGGACCCGGTATATTCCACTCAACCTGCAGTCTCAGAACGGGAACCCTCTCGAGGAAGAAGGACACCAACAAATATCCATACCCAAATTGCTTCAGGTTGCCACGTCTGCACTTGGTCAATTTCTTTTTTATGCTGCGTAGTACAGCATCTTCCCAGTTGAACACTCGAGGCTCAGTACACTCAATAGCGTACTGGAAGTAGCTCTGTAATGCCATATGTGGAGACGAACTCCCAGCCATCCGAGCTATAGTGAAAAGGATAGTACGGAGGGTCAATTTTGTTACCCCCCAGATAGCCATTTTTCCTTTCTTTCTTTTGGCCTTGGGTACGCAATGTATATGACAATACTCACTCATCGATAACCCACCACCTCTACTACCGGTCAGACTCACATAGTTCCCCCGTCGGGACAATCCGGTCAAAAAGTAAATGTCCTCAATGTCTAAGGACAGTGTGTGGACCCCCACCTGAAACACCTGCTGATTCGGGTCCCACATATGGACCAGGTACTCTAAAAGTCTGAATTGGGCCCTCATGCCCGGGATGCAAAAGTACTTCAAGAGCCCACAATATCTCAAAGCAGCTATGGTAGGCGGATGATTTTCGACCATTGCATTATCCTCTTCATGTTCCCTTTCACGCCACTCAAGTACCATGGTGATGGCCAATTATCTGCACAAGAAACATAAAAGGAGGATTAATAACTTTTTTCATGCTTTGGATCTTTTTCATTGGCTAAAAATTTACAAAATAATTGGGCTTTGTGGTTCTCGCAGGTGCCCCATGTGCACAGTGTGAGAACCTCGCAGGTGGCTTAAGGCTCACCTGCGAGAATGCATCATTCTCACAGGCCCCGTATAGGCTGCCTGTGAGAATGGTAGCACGTACAAAGGGTTTAAAAAATCAACTTAAAATTGCAAATTTAACCAATGAAATGACAAATTTAAACCATGAAGATGTCAAGGATGAAGAGCTTACCTTAATGTCGCAGACGTCTCGCCAAATGGTCTCTCGTAGCTCCCGCAAATTGACGCCAAACTTGGAGGGTAAAAGAGGGGTTTTTTGAGCTCAATAGTGGAAATGTAAAATGGTGTGGTAAAAAAGAGTATTTACTCAT
>JZKD02S1441463.1:0-11016 GCA_000966675.3 Picea glauca
TTTCCTTGAGATGATATGTCAATATCTTCTCTCTCTTTTATGTTTCCTTTCTTTGTGTTGTTATTTTGGCTTCCAAACACTATTTTTCTTCCATCTGGATTTTGTATGTTTCTTCAATCCTTTTGGCTTCTTCTAGTAGACTTTTTTTATTCACGATGACCTATTGGGATTCATTGGAACTTTATTGAGAATTCTTATTCACCAATTGTTCTTCAAGAGACTTATTTTTCTTCCTTTCTTTCATCAATTCATCTAAAGAAATAATTAATTCTACTTCAATATCTACTATGCCTTCTTCACAATCTTCTTCTTCTAAATTCGTTTGACATGATCAACATATTTCTTCTTGTCTAGATTTAACATCTTCTTCATTCTGATCAATGTTCTTTGGCCCTATGATGAGATGATATTTATTTGAATAGATATTTTGTAACTTTTCCCAAAGTTCTTTGGCTGATGAACATTTCCCCACTTTATTTTGTTGTTTCTTTTCAATTCCTTTTTGGTTTCAGTCTTCATTTTATTTGTAGTGGTGTATCATGTAATAGTTGATTTCCAAACATCATACATTTGTGCCTCTAATAATGTTTTCATCCTGATACCCCACATTTCAAATGTATGACCATTTTTACCATCAAATTGTGGTACCCCAAACATAGTGTACTCCATGATCTTCATTCTAATGGTTAAATTGTTTCCTGAAGAACCCACTCTGATACCAATTGTTGGAATACGAAAGGGGGGGGTGAATCAGTATGAACACTTTTTCCACTTTTAACCACAATATATAAACTCAAATCTTATTAATAGTATATCATCGATGTATCATTTATGATTGAATTCAATATATCATGAGCATATAAACATAAGAAACATCATATCAAATACACAGTACACCATAATTTACATGGAAACCCAAATGGGAGAAAACCATGGAATTTTTTCTTATATATCAAATAATACATTCATTGGAAGCACAAACTTCCCAATTCTCTAGCTACAACTAGAAGGACGCTACAAACCTCTATTTACATGCTCCAACTTGAAGGAAGATACAACTCTTTGAATTCTCTGGCTCCAACCAAAATGAGGATACAACTCCTTGATTCTTAGGCTCCAACCTAAAGGAAGCTCCAACTCCCTAAGTTCTCCGGCACTAACATGAAGCATGATATAACCCCCTTTCTTTGCCTCGTCTTGCCGCCATGAAATATAAGTGTAGACAAAACTATCACTACCATAATCATTTCCACTATCACTATCACTATAACTGTCACATCAAACTGTAGTCATCAACCGGTTATTGTATCCAACTTGTCATTGTCACATCCACCTATCACTGTCACCGATACCCAATCAGATCCTCTCGCATGGATCATATACCAGGGACACCTCTCAACTAGATAATAAACATCACCAAACCATGTACATCAACATCACTCATCAATCATGTACATTGACCATGTACATAAATTTTTACCATACCTCGTACATCAACATGTGCCAACCATGCATATCAACCTACACCATACCATTTACATCAACCTATATCAACCATGCATCAATCATGCACCAACAACTATAACAAACTGTGAATCAACCATGTATCAACAACTATACCAAACCATGCATCAACCATGTACCAAAACGTGTACCAATGTAACGTCCCCAACCATCCACCTCTGCCAGGAAACGCTACCCAAAAACCTTATCTTTTACCAACTAGCTCTCATACCATTTTGTGAATTTATATGCATGCATATCTATCTAATTAAAATTAATAGCTATAACATTCTCTTCATACACTATTCATGAGGAAATAACATTAAAACTTACACACATTATAAACAGTCATTTATAACAACATTATAACTTAATTTCAAGATACATCATACAAAGAACAAATATTTGGTACTTATCTTTTAACAGATGACCACCAACTTCTAGAAGACCTCCCATGAACCTCCCAACCTTATACCATGCTACTCATCATGCTCAGCAATGGGTCACCCCTGAGATGGGACTAAACTCCACTGGGAAAGGGATTCCTGGGCTAGGCAAGGAAAATAGGAAGGTCACACAGATCAACAGGAAGGATTTTCTCCCAGGAGCCAACTCACACTAATAGCCTATATCCTTTCATTCCCCACATGTTTGTCCCACCCCAGGAAGTGTGCCCCTTCTCTGCTCAACAATCCTTTGGCTACCACACTTTCCTTCCAGGGCTTCAGCAATAGGCCGGATAGGAATTCTTCAAGCATTATGGTTGTAGTTGGGCTCCCTCTGGGAAAACACTTCCCCAAAAACCTCTCTCACCTGGAGAGAGTTTCTTGCAGGTGTGACAAACTTCTTCTTCAGTCCATAGGCCTGAAAACCCAACTCTTCAAACCACAAACCTGACAACCTACTTCTTCAGTCCAGCTTCTAAGTCAATTCCTGAAAAGGTGATGGAAAAAACAAAGCTTAGTAAAGAATAGATGATGGCAGCAAGCCAGACTCAGTGAAGGAACTGCGTGGGCTGCAATGACCAATAGTTAAGACACAACACAGATGAGGTAGTTATAGGGTGAGTTGTCTTCACAGGATACACACGAGATAACTCAAGTATGACTACATGATTCCAAAGGTGTGTATTAGATACAAAGGAGATGATGATGGAGATCTGGTTCAATGCATGAATCCCTAGTGAATTGGGAAGGGTGACAGACTTCCAGAGAAATGTAAGGGTCACGAGGAAACTTGAAACTAGTCCAGATGCAAGGATGGGGAGAAACGCTAGAATGGAAAGCGAACCCCTAAGGAGCTGGCTTTCCCAGCTATAAACTGCATGTTCCTAGGTTGACACATGTCTTCCTGAAGCCGCATGAGTTCCACTTAGCACTCGTTCCCCTTCTTCTCGAAACTTAGAACAATACGGATTATGTCAACCATAACCTTTGGGAAATAATAATAAAATATTATTCCCTTAGAGGTAAGCCCTCTAGATTATCCCCTAGGCCTAAACACTTAGCTCCCTCCCTTACCCTACCTTGTGGATCTTAGTACCCCATAACTCTTTCTTTGTGGTTGATCTACACATAGGAGTGTAATTTTATTAATGATAAACACATTAGTCTTCAGCTTATAAAAACTTGGCTCACCAGCCTATAAACATAATTACAATTTTGTAGGATCTCTCCCTTGGGGTGTTATAATCCCCTCCCCTTATTTTTGCACTTTCCTCAGTGCAACTTACTTACACAAGAACAAGATTTCCAAAATCTTCAAAAAGATGAGGGACTCTGCCTGCATATCATCTTCATGCTCCCATGTTTCATCCTAAGGACCGTACCAGGTCCATTGGACTTTTACAATCCCTATGAATCGATTCCGGAGCAACTTGCTTTTACAGTCCAATATATGCACTGGATGCACCTGAAAAGTGTTTTCCTGCTCCACCTGAATCAGATTCCAATCAATAGAATGATTAGCATCAGGTACATATTTCTTAAGTAATGACACATGAAATACATTATGTATAGACATGGATCCAGGCAATGAAAGCATATATGCTACTAGACCAATCCTCTCTAGGATTTGAAATGGCCCACAATATCGATCTGCCAACTTTGAACAATTTCCCAACTTCATGGAGCTTTTGTTGGCCTTCACTCTCAGGAATACATGATCCCCTACTTTAAATTCCCTGTGAGTTTTTTTCTTATCAACATAACTTTTCTTCCTGTCTTGGGCAGCCTTCAAATTCTGCTTAATCTTCAACACTTGTTCTTCCATTTCCTTAAGCAACTCTGGCCCAACCACTTCCCTATCGACCAGGTTGTCCCAACTTAGTGGGGTATTTCACTTTCTACCATAAAGTTCTTCAAATGGGCTCATCTTCAATGATGCTTGATACCCATTATTGTAGGAAAATTCTACCAAGTGTATTTAATCTTCCCATTTAGATGGTTTGTCCATCACATACATCCTTAGCATTTCCTCTATCACTTGGTTCACTCTTTCTGTTTTGCCATACGATTCAAAATGATATGTTGTACTGAAGTTCAGATTTGTTCTGAAACCCTTGAATAACCCTTTCCAAAACATTGAGGTAAAATTTGAGTCTCTGTCGGACACAATTGTTGCTTTATGAGTAGTCTTCATAGGAATGAAATGAGAAGCTTTAGTAAGCTTGTCCACCACCACCATGATTGCATCATGCTGCTTTCTTGTTCTGGGAAATCCCGTGATGAAATCCATTGTTACAACTTCTCATTTCCACTCAGGAATGGGTAATTTCTGTAGTAAAACAGTTGGGTGTCTATGCTCATCCCTTAGCCTTTGACATTCCAAACACTTGGCAATAAAATCAGCAATCTCCTTCTTCATGCCTGGCCAATAATATTGTCTTTTGACTGCTGAGATTGTTTTCTGATATCCTGGGTGTCCTACATAAGGTACATTGTGCATTTCTTTTAAAATCACACTCCTCAATTCAGAAGATTTGGGTACATAAACTCTATTTCTATATAGGAGGATTCCATCAATTCCTAATTCACAATCCTCAACTTTTTGTTGCATTTTACCTTGCTGCAATTTTGTTACCAATTCCATGTATTGAAAATCTGATTTTGCAGCCTCCACAATTTTGTCTTTCAAATATGATTGGTACATGCTAATGGTTGTAGAATGCAACTCATGCACTCTTTTTCTGAGTGCATCAACCACTTTCTTCTCTTTCCCCTTGATATGATTTATATCAAATTCATATTCACTGAGAAACTCTAACCATCTACTTTGCCTAGCATTTAGAGTTGGTTGATCAAACAAATACTTTAGACCATTATGGTATGTCCTAAGCTAAAAACTCTTTCCCATGAGGTAGTGCTTCCACTTCTTCAAAGCGTCCACTATGACTGCTAACTCCAAATAGTGAGTGGCATAGAGCCTTTCATGCTCCTTCAACTTCCTTGATTCTTAACATACAACAAACCCATTTTGATTGAGGACTCCACAGAGTCCTTCTTTACATGCATCTGTGCATACAATGAAGTCTTCATTTGGATCTGCAATCCTCATAATTGGAGCACTAGTGAACAGTTGCTTCAATTGCTGGAAGCTTCTTTCACATTCTTTTGTCCATTGAAATTTATTCCCCTTCCTTTGCAAGGAAGTGATGGGGTGAGGTATTCTCGAAAACCTTGCAATGAACCTTCTGTAGTAACCATCTAGACCCATGAAGAATCTGACTTCTGTCACATTCTTAGGTGGTTTCCACCCTTTAATGGCCTCAATATTTTCACGGTCCACTGTTATCCCTTCTTCAGATATGATATGTCCCAAGTAGTGAATTATGTTTTGATAAAATGAGCACTTGCTCAATTTGGCATACAGTTGATGCTCCCTTAGCACTTACAAAACCATCCTCAAATTATTCTCATGCTCTTCCTCTGACTTGGAATATGCAAGGATGTCATCCAAAAAGACAATGACAAACTTGTCTAAATATTCTCGGAAAACACCATTCATTAAGAACATGAAAAAAACGGGTGCATTTGACAACCCGAATGGCACCACTGTGAACTCATAATGACCATACCTTGTCCCGAAGGAAGTCTTGATGATATATTCCTATTTAATCCTTACTTGATGGTATCCTGACCTGAGATCTATCTTGGAAAATATCTTTGCATCCTTCAATTGATCAATGAGATCATCAATCCTTGGTGAGGGATACTTGTTCTTTATATTTACTTTATTCAACTGTCTAAAGTCGATGCACAATCTCAACATCCCATATTTCTTCTTCATGAACAAGACTAGGGCACCCCAAGGTGACACACTTGGGTGTATATACCCCTTCTTCAGAATTTCTTCAAGATGCATTTGCAACTCATTCAATTCTGGCGTACTCATTATGTAAGGAGTGTTTGACACCAGAGCTGCTCCAAGCATTAAATTTATAGAGAAATCAATATCTCTCTTTGAGGGTAGTCCTAGTACCTCCTTGAACACATCTTCAAAATCTTCCAGTACTACATGATCCTCCAAATTTGGCACCTTATCCTTAGGTGCTTCCTCCATATGGGCTGGAAATATTTGACATCCCTTCATGTAGCATTTCCTCAGCTCCATTGTTGAAATTTCTCTGATAGTCACTGCCCTAGGAATTCCTTGGACCGTTCTCTTATTTCCTTCCTCATCTAGGCAAGTGAATTCCTTGTTACGATATTCTAAGATGGCATGGTGTTGGTCTAACCAATCCATACCAATCATGCAGTCATAAGAACCTAAAGGAAATATGTTCAAATATGCCCTTTTTCTCAGGCCATTCATGTCCATAGGACATGACTTAACCATCACATTGAATTTTCTTTTGGCTCCAGTAGCCAGCTACACCAACCAAGATTTTTCATGCTTGCTTCTTGTAAAATGCAAACTTTCCACCATATTAGGATATATATAACTATGAATAGATCCTTAATCAATTAAAATAGTAATGGTTTGCTTGTTGATCATACCTTCCACTTCAATCATATGTGATTGATACTCTGCTTGCTTGTTGTCCAAGGCTGCATAGATGCTTGGTATATTTCTTCCCATGTCCCCCACTGTTTCATGTTGCTGAACATTGTGAACAAATCTCACTTTGTCACTTTTGTGAGGACAATATCTAAACATATGATCACCTTTACAAACCCAACATTGAATAGGTTGTTTCCTTGGCCTTTGAACATCTGTCTCAATCATTCTGGGTTCTCAAAGTTGGTTTCCCCTGAGGATTGTTTTTGAAGAATGGTGGCTTAATTCCCTTGTTCCTCTGTTCCCTCTTGAATTTATTCTTGTCTTCCCAAGATTTTTGGAAAGTAGGCCTTGCTTTTTGTTGATCATATAGGCACTTAGCTCGCCTTATGGTCTCCTTTAATTTTTTGGGATCATCATATTGTATTTTTTCACTGATGGATGATGGAAACCCAGTCAAATAAATCTGAATCTTGATTGTCTCATCCTTGATGAAAGAGAGATACTTCAACAATTCTAAAAACCTTCTTTCATACTCATCAATGGAATTACTTCTTAGCTTGAGTTCAAAGAACTCTTTCATTTTCTTATCATAGTACCTCTTAGTCAAGATTGTTTTTCAAAATACTTCTTGAATTCCCTCCAAGTAACATTTTTCTCATCAATGTGTTGCACCTGCACCAACTGATCCCACCACATGGATTCCTTACCTTTGATTTGATAGATGGAAATAATTCCCTCTGCACGAGAAGAATAATTATGCAATTTAAAATACTTTCTCATTCCGAACATCCATGTCTCTGCATCCTCATCCTTATTGTGCTCCCCATCAAATGTAGGAGGATTGATTTTGTTCATTTATCCTAATAGCTCATTCACCCTAGACCTCTTATGCTTCCTAATAGGGGATGGACTTGAGTTGTTGTGTGCTCTCTTATTGGAATGCCTCAGGGAGTGTTGGTGATGTCTACTATCACTTTTTTTTTTGTGACTTCCTGATTTGCTTGAGCCACTCTCCTTATCCAATTTATTTTCTATTATTTCCAGGCTCTGCATCAAATTCATGTTGAATTCTCCTTGTTTCTCCCTAGACTTCATGAGATTTTTTTTATCTTCTTGGTGAGTTTGGACATCTTTCTGCAACTTTTTAATGATTTTTATCATGTTCCCTTCTTTATATATCTCTTCTCCATGCCCATTGGAGTTTGATCCTTCAACTCCCAAATGGACATCCATCCCTATAACTTAATTTTCCGAAATGTAAGCATCTTGTGCCTCCCCCATTTCTCTGCACTAGGCGACAATTCGGTTTTGTTCTAACAACTATTAATTCTGCAAAATGTGCAATCAACCAAATTTTTGTTAGGCTAATAGACTTTAAAATTTTCCTAGAATAAACCAATCTGATTCAATAAAAGCAATATTAGATTCCATTTTCAGTGGGTCTTGGTCGGTCAAGAACCCCTTCGGGCTTCTATCTCTAAGCCTCGTTCTGTTCTACAACAATTTTTTGTGCATTAGCCCCTTTTTCTTTTTCCCTTGGTTCACATAAGACCACGACTATGACCCAGTGCTAATGATTTGGGAACTTATATGAAGACTTGAAACTAGAGCTTCGAAGGTTTCCCTTTTTTCTACGCATCCCAACATCACATAACAACAAAGTATAGAACGTGAAAAGAACAATGGATCTATGGTCCACAATCCTTGCTCTGATATATGGTGTATAGGAGCTTAGGAACTCTGAGCTTCGACAGTATCCAAAGTGCATCACAACCAATCTCCTAGAGTGCTTCATTGGTGAACTCGCAAAGTGGGGTGGATCAATGGTCCTCGACTTCCTAGCATCCAACGACTGATATTTACTTCAGAACTCTGACTTCGAGAGTTCCAAAATTTCCATGTAATATCCCTAGCTCGAACTGCAACTGTAAATGTAATAATGTACTTAATTTGGTGAGTTGTTTTATATCTTTTTGGCATGCATCTTCCATGGCGTAGTGCGTGCATGTACTGTGCAGTAAAATGATGGAATGGGGCACATTCTAGGATACCGTGTGCAATAATTTAAGTGCACAAAATATTGAGGTCAGGGATCCGTTGTGTATATGTTGTGTTTTATAAGCTGGTAAGCCAGTTATTATAAGCTAGGATTCTTATGTTTTGAATTAGGCTAGAGAGCCTAGGTGATAAAGGCCAATGTGTATATATTTGTATATATATCATCATTAATATAAAATAAATCGTTGCGCACAGACCAACCACAATAAAAGAGTACGGGGGACTAAACTCCACTAGTTAGGGAAAGGGAAGGCCTAAAAGTTAAGGAAAAGGGGATAATCTAGGGAGCTTAAGCCAAAAAGGAATATTATATTAATATTCCTTAAATCATAAAGTTTGGATAATTATTTTATCCTAAGTTCTAAAGTTGGGGACAAGTGGGCCAAAGAAGATCCCAACATGACAAGTGTCAAGTTAGGGAGATGCATACATATTGTTGGGACTTAGTTCATTTTACCATCTTTTCCATCATTCTGACCATCATTCCTTCCATCAGGGAATCATCCATTCAACCATACCATTATCTTTCACTCACGCAATAATATATCCTCCATACTTCATGTCAATACTTCCTGTCACTATACCTGAACCTGTATCCATAGCCATACTTGTTTGTGTAGCTGGTTAGCTGGGGAGCTAGACTGAAGAAGTGGGTTGCCAGGCCCGTGGGATATTGAAGAGGTGGGTTGTCAAGCCCATGAGAAATTTCTCTCTAGGTAAGAGAATTGATGGGAATTTATTTCCTGAAGGTGCTAAACTGCAGCTACAGTGCTCTGAGACTTCATGTTCGACCTGTTGTTGAAGCCCTAGAAGGGAAGTGGGGAAGTCGAAGGAATGTTGAGCAGAGAAGGGGAACACTTCCTGGGGTGGGACAGGAATGTGGGGAATGAGAGACTGTAGGATGTTAGTTTGATTAGGCACCTGTTACTGAGTCTTTCCTTTTTTCCATGAGCCATTAGCCTGGTTAGGAACCCTTTACCCGGTTGGAGTTTAGTCCCAGCTCGAGGGTGCCTCACTATTGAGAGTAATGAATAGTGTGGTCTAAGGCTAGGAGGTTTGTGGAAGGTCTACATGCAGTTGGTGATATTCTTACCAAGATAAGTGTCAACTGTGTGATAAATTTACATGCTGCATTATTATTTCCATGTTTATTTTTATGGATTTATTTGTGTATGATTTATAACTATGTTTATAGTTATGGGTATTGTCCGCATATGTTTCATGTATATGTTTACTATTATTTCATTATGAATCCATGAATTTACAGATGTATTTGTATGTTTACTTTTTATATATATGTTTCCATAAGACTTATGTGTGTATATATTTTAATTGCATGCAGTTTGAAAAATTGTATGTGGCATAGCTCAGTTGGATACTGGGTATGTTACATTATGTTCTGTAGAGAGAACAAAAGAGTTCTCTGGCGTAGAATGGCTCGGCATGGATGGTTGGGTGTTGTAGGTGAATCCTCCTATGGACAAGCAGATTCCCTCTTCGACTCTAGACTCCTAAGTCCAAGACATAAAAGTGATTAACATGGACACTGACATCCTCTTAGATCTAATCAAGTTAACATATGAAAGAGGAGAAGAAAGACAGGTACCTTATTAATGGCGTTTGTCCTTGCAAAGTCCAGGCTGAGCTTCGATTCAGAGCTCCCTGATAGGTCCTGTAGAACAAACAAAGATATAATGGAATTCCTACACTACTAAGATTAGCTCAAATATAGATCCATATACTGTAGACAAACTCATATGGAACAAGCATAAGTTTGAAAGAAACAGGCCAAGCATTGATATATTGATAAGAACAAGTAAAAGTACTTACAATATTCCTTTGGATGAAGGTGCAGCAGCTTCTTCTAGTTCTCCTTGTCCAACCCTTTTGCTCAAGTAATCTACACTGAGTGCTTTAATGACATATCACTCATGAGATCATAAGTTCCCTATCTCCAATCTTTTATGTCAATACCACTTACAGGATCATAAGTTTGTTATCAATCTCTAGTCTCTATTGTACCTTTCACCGTGATAAGGCCTCCTTATATAACCTTGGAGAGGCCCAACCACTTGAGAGATACTTGGTATAAGTTGAGGATTACTCTCCTTTAGTTGAAGATCTTCCCTAAGATCATGCCTTGACCCAATATTCGAACCCAACTGCCTTCAGATATTGAGGGGATTGTCCCCTGATTTCCTCCAACAAACCAAAAATTCACTTAGAAAGGGTAGTGCTCCCCCAAAAGGGTGCACAGGGTGCTCAAACACTCCCCCAAAGAGGCCCAGGGAGCACTAGCACTCCCTGATAGTGGGTAGGGGAGAACTCCTCTCCAAAATCCATTTTTGAGTGGTTCTTTCAGTGGAAAAAGGTTTGTACTCCCTGCCAAGTGATTTCTCTTCTTCAAAAATAGTCTTTGGGGTGTCTTAAGTTTCTTTGTGATGTCGTTAGAGG
>JZKD02S1441474.1:0-11016 GCA_000966675.3 Picea glauca
ATGTGGGAAATGTACTCCACCATAAGAGCATCCAAAATTGGGTTGGCCACTCTATTCTTTCATTTCCCCTTTCCATTTTCTCTGCCCTGCGTTAAGGAATCACACCCAACCTATGTTGAATTCACCCTCTGTTCTAATTACACTCAGACTATGTTAAACCCATGCCATTTCTTGGCCCTATTTGCACCATTGCTTGGTAAAATTCTCCCTCTGTTCCAATTGCACTCAGACCATGCCCAATTTGTGTCTCTGTGTGGATCGATTTCTCCCTTGCTTAGTGAATTCAAGATCTGTCACAATGTCCAAGCGATACAAACCATCCTCCTATGCAAACTTGTTTTCCATTCCATAATTCACACAGTGTAGGGAAGTGTTCTTGCGTGTTGGCTGGGGGCCATTTATATCGAGTTTGAAAGGCCATGATGATGGCCTTTCTATGCAATTTGTAGTTGGTTTTGATGGAAATATAACACATGTAGGGTCTCTCAATTTTGCAGTCACAGAAGAGTCAATTGTTGCTGCAACAAAACTTCCAAGAATGGGAGATAGGTGGTTCAAGAATCATCAATTGTCGCGCTCAAGTTACAACAGGGTGTTTAATCTCGAATTTGAGAGAATTTTAGGAGCGAAAGGGTATGCTAAGGAGTGGATAAATCCATAATTGGTCAATCCCCTCATCATTATCACAAGGTTAATTACATGTGAAGGTAGATACTCCACCTTCAAAGCATGTCACTTTAGATTGTTGGCTCATTTTTTGTTCAATAAACCTTTGAACTTTCCCTTTTATTTTCTCAAAAGATTGGAGAAAATGTCCTCTCAAGTGAGGAAAAATGTGACCAACCCCCAAAATAGTCTCTTCCACCATGGTTTGATCAAAATCCTCATTCTTACCGAACTAGAGAAGCAGGGGAAAAGTTGGGATGCCTTTATCTACCAATTTGCAAATCCTCACTTGACAGCTAAGACTGGAAAAAAACAACTTAGGCTAAAAACTATCTCTCCATCCAAGCCTCACTCTCCAAAAACTCCAAACTCCCTTGCACAAACTCCCTCTTTACCGGAACAATACCAAAATCTTGTTGATATTCCTACTTCTTCATTGGGGAAAAAGACCAAGAAAAAAGACCAAAAGAAGCCTATTGTTGACCCCCCAATGCCTTCATTTTATCTTGATCCTACACCTAAGAAGCCCCAAGAAGTAATACAACAAGACTTTCCCATCATTCCCACAAACAAGAGGGGAGCCAACCGATTTGGTAAGAGACCCTTTCGGAAGAGTACCCAGAACACAAGAACCAAGCCTTATGCAAAGCCTCCACCTACTTCGGATCCTATCCAAGTATCCTCCGACCTTGAGAGCCCTCATAAGAAACCTAGAGAAGTCTTTGAGGATGGATTAGAGCCACTAAGGAAAACAAAATCAGAACCTACCTCACCTTTCCAATCTCCCATCACACCTACTTCACCCATGCCCACTCTTGATCCTAAAAATTGATAAATTGTCCACATATCTCAACGGACCTAAGACTTCCTCAAATATCATTGATTCTACCCCAACTATAGAGGAGATACAAAGGGAAAACCATCAACTTCTCCAACAATTGGAAGAGAGGAAGACAATAGATGCACACCTTCATCATGACAATGCAATCCTTCAGGAAAAATTTAACTCCCTTCAATGGTTGATCGATGGTATGAACCAATCTAACTGCAGCCTCAGAGCACAATTAAAGCAACACAAGAGGCACAAGGCTAAGCCTACACAACAAGAAGGAGAGGATTCTAAAGCCGATCCTCCTCAACAAGCCTAAGTTCTGAGGGGTGACTTCTTTTAGTTTGCAGTGGGACTTGAAAAATTGTAAGTGTGGGGGTATGTTGGGCCCAAGATATGATCATCTTCATGACGTTATTATACACTTTTTTCCATATGTACATATGCATTTTTTCATATTTCAAAGGAGATTTTTGAAGAATTCTATGATAAAATCGTATAATCGGCATAAGGTATGTATAATTCATGTTTTGTGATTCAATCAAGATTAATTTATCATATTTTATGGTTTCCAAGAGTTAATTCATGTTTTTTTGCTATTACAGGGAAAAATGCACCATGTTTCTTGGTCCGACACTTGATCCAACACTTGATCCAACACTCATTCCAGTACTTGATCCAACACTCGTTTCGGCACCCAAAATTGCACAAAAACGCAAGGCGAGTTGGCAGTTATGGTATTGGCGGCCAATGGTGGACAAATCGGGCACATGGGTTTTGTTTGTCATCGCCCCATCCAGCTACTAAGCTCAAGGCAACTCGATTTCTGTTTTCCAAAGAGGGTGATTATTGGTTTCCTTCGTTTTGTTAGTTATGGACGCATTTATTGTAATTTGCCAAATTTAGAGGTGGTTCGACCCTTTTGTGGTTGACCACCTGGGTTGTAAACCTATAAATACTACTAGGATGATCATTAGATTTTTAAGCAAGTAGAAGAACCATTATATTTGAGACAAACTCATTTTTCTCTGTTTTTGAGTTTTTACATTGCCAAAATTATGCCAGAACTGTGTTTTTGGATTTTTATGGTGAATTTGGCTTGTTGAGTTTGTAGTGTTCTTTTATAGAGTGACCGTGACTTGTTGGGGGTCCCACAAATAGTCTGGTAATTGTCTTCATGTTTATTTTTCATTTCCTAATTTAAATTGCTCTCTTTTTATTTTCTATACATGTATATTTTTATTGTGCTAACTAGTTTGTTGTAGCTTAATTGTTTTAATTATTTTGCAGGATTAGATGATGATATATGTTAACATGAATTAATCTCATAGATTAGAAAAGGCTTGCAAGTCTCTCTCTCACTATACTAACCCCGCATGAAGTTAGATGTTAAATTGTGCTTTCTTTTATAATTTTATAGTCAAGTTTAAAACAGTTTTTTAATTAGAACAAAACATAGTTTTAATTTGGGTTTATGTTGACAAAGATTGATGGATGGATAGATTTACTTCCAGTTTTTATAGTTTATTATCTTAGTTTTACATAGATTTCATTTACTTAGTTATTAGTTAATGTAATTGTCAATTTTAATATCATAGTTTAATTTCTGTTTTTAATTCATTTTCTTATCATAGTTTGAATGGTTAAAATAGACATAGCATAGTTTTCCTTTACGCAATTTCCTTTCGTAGATTAAAGTGCAATTAAATTCCATTATGTTGTTGATGGTTTATACATGATGCAGGGTATTTAACATTACTTTTATCATGGCTAAGTTTGCATTGGACTGTTTACTTCACACCTTTCATTTTTCCATTGAAATTAGTATTGAGCTTATACCATTAGAACTGTCCTTTGTGGTTAAGTGTCATCGAGATATCATCCGTCACCACCAAAGACATTCACACAACCGCCAACATTACATTTGAGTGTTTCGTAGATTAAAGATAGTTTCTTGCTTTCGTATATTAGAAGAGATAGTTTCTTGTTTTCATAAGTTTAGTTGTTAATCTTTCTTGCTTTCAATAGAATATATTTTCTTTCATGTATTGCATTGAGCATTTAAATTTCCTTTCACGCAAGAGAAATAGTTTTGCATTAGGCATTTAGATCACTTTCCTCTTAGGCTAGGTAGTTGTTCAATGAGAAGTCTTTGCTTACTTGTCCCTTTGCTTTAGTAGGATAGATAGTTGTCTTTGCTTACTTGTCTTTTTCTTTAGTAGATTAGTTAGGTGTCTTTGCTTACTTTTCTATTTTATTTAATAGGTTAGATAGGTGCTTTTGCTTACTTTCTTATTTATTTGTTTTCATAGGATAGTTGCTCATTGAAGGTAGGTTGGCAAGTTAAAGAAGTTTCCTTTCATCATTTGCTTAGTATGCTTAGTAGTTTATCTTTGCTTACTGTCATGAACTTGTTTGCTTTACATAGAGTTTTTACTTGCTTTCTTAGGAACCATCCATCAGTCTTTGGCCCAAAAGTGCTTAGGTTACCTAGTTTTCATTTTGCCTAGTAAGGTTTTCTCGTTAGATAGTTTCTCTTGAGTAGATTAGCCTTAGATAGTTGCCTTCCTTAATTAGACTACACTCCTAAAAACCTTCTACCTTTGGCATATATTTTGCTACAAATCTAAGTTTACTTACCCCGAGTTGACAATTTAATTGAGGGTAGTTTAGTGTATTTTTTAGTACATATAAATCACCTAACAATAATCTTGGAGAACAAGCATATTAATCACAACTTTGATGCGTAAAATTTGTATTGTTGCATAAAATTCAAGAAAATTTCATAACTTAGCATAATACTTATATGTGCAGTTCATGGATTCGTATCCACATGGATGTCTTTTTTTTCTTGGCTCGTTGTTCTTCTTGGACATACCCATTGTGTGCATGATCCCATTCAATAGTTTATAATAATTACCAAAGTCTCCTCTTCCTTTCGTTCACTCACCTTCCAGGACCAGGTCATGCATCCCCTTATCTGCGATATAGTTCCACGGATGATTCATCTTTCCTTGCCAAGGATTTCTCACACAAGAATAATTTCAGAGACTTCATTGAGCCTTACAGTCGAGGCATCCCTTAGAATTTCTCTATCGAGGCATACCTCCGGCTTGTGTTGCCACAACAAAACATATTCTAGGTGATAATGGCTTACCATGGGTTTCTCATGTCTCAACAGTAGCATCTTTCATGATTTCTAGCTTGACAACCTTCATATGTCCTCCCTATACAAATATTTTTCATCTAAACTATATCAAAGGTATACAAAATTATGAGAAATTATCATCAGTTTCAAACTCATAATTTTCTTGCAAATATGTTACCCACAAATTTCCACATTCCCCGTTTATTTTCAGATCTGTTCTTCATAGGAACTAGATTCATGAGCATGGGACTTTCCTTCCCATAGAAGTTTAGCTCAACATGAAATTGGTATTCCTTATGGGATTACAACACTGCCATATCCAAGACCCCTTTCTTCCTGCAATTTCAACATTCATCAGCCAAACATATTGTTAGTTTCATGCACACTATATTTTCATTGCACACTTGTAGTGGCTTACAACCAATTTCAGAATTGTGCATACTAGCAATCAATTTCATTTGATCAAGAAGGATATATCATTCCTCGTAGTTTGGCTCAGTAGACAATTGGTCTTCTTTATGGGCTTATAACACTACCATATCCAAGAAAATTTTCTTCCTGCAACTTCAACATTCCTCGACCAAACAAATTGTTAGTTTTCATGCACTTTCTATTTTCAAAACTATGCATACTAATAGTCCAATTTATTTTCCTCTACTCAAGGATACAAAGAAAAAGGGAAGTATTATTATTTATGTAAGCATCATTTCAACATACTAAATTTTCCAAATAAAATTCAAATATTAAATGACTTTAGTCAATGTGCCAATATTCATGGCCACATTCATACCCAATGCACCCTTGCATTGATTTTCAAGTTTAACCAACCTCTTCACCATATGGATGATTCCTTCCCGTTCACAATTACAACAAGACTATGCTTCCTACTACAGGTTGATCATGATCCAAAATTTGCGCACATGAAACTAAATATTTCTCTTGAATGCACCCGTTGAAGCCTAAGTTTTCACCCCTACCCCTCCTGCCTCTTTTCCCTATGCCTTCATCAAAATTATTCCTCTCCTGATTGGTCAGATTGGTTCCCCTCTCTAAATGACTAGGTTTTTATCATTTTCCTTTTTGATTGAGTCTTTGCACATTTTGTTTCTATTTTTCTTGAACGATAATTGCATGTCATGATTTGGTTCAAAATAAATGTCATCATGTTTTCCATTGATTGAGCGTGCAGTAGTTCCACCAAGTTATTTTGTGTGTGCAGGAGACATCAAAGACCACCAAGTACTTTGTATGCACAGTAAGCTTCCGTAGAAAAAAAAACAACAATTCATAGTAGTTCATTCCGGTCTTAAATTTCAAGCCAAATAGATAGTTTAAATTTCAATGGTGGAGATCCAATGACCGATCAGATCAACAACCCTTGCACATTCGAGATTCTGGAACTTGCAAAAGATTTAATTGCAAGAGCTACATAATCCACTATGTGACTTCAGTTCCCAAACGTTCGAGATAATATTTGTTTAAAACTCCCAAATGTCAAACATCACATTGCTTCGGCGATCATCCAGCTGGGAAGTCTACACACTTAGCACTCAAAACTCTTGAACATCGAAACGTCGGAGCCACATGACATCCATATAGAACTGACACATGGAACTCATTACAGACACTGTCGATTATGCCAGCTTCCTATTTCTCGGTGACACATGTCACTCTCCTCATGTGGGCATGTGAACAAATGTGACATTAGGGACACGTCAGATCCAAATCACCGAAGTGTCGATTAGCCGAAGGGTCGGAGCCCCAAATTGCCACGTCACTTAGAGAGGTCAGTTGTCAAGGAGATATCCACACTCTACATTCAGAAACTCTCGAAGAGTCGAAGTCCCAAAGTTCTCAAGTGCCAGAGACACGTAGTGCTCATCTACGCTGACACATAACATTCATCTGTGGGAACACATGGAATTCATCAACCGATATGTGTGGCACTCTTATATCATGACACATGGCATCTATCAGTCGATACATGTGGCATTCATCAGCTGAGACACGTGGCACTTATTTAAGAATATTTGGGTTTGTCATCTGTACAATTTCAAGTGACATGTGTCACCATTCTTTCCATGACACGTCAATGATAAGAAATTAGGCCTCCACATCATATTCGAGAGATTTCCACTCCAGGAGAATTCCAAGCACAATTTCCAAAAGAGTCGGAGCCTAAAATCCCAAAGGCCAAATGATTAAAGGATAATCCTGGTTTAATTAAGATAAAAGTGATTATCACTTCAGGGGATTTCAAATCAAAGAAGGAACAGTTCTCCGAAACCCCGAAGTGTTGGAGCCCCGAAAAATTGAAGTGGGTCTTGAACTGTCACGTCACTCCGGGAGATTCTCAAACTTAGCATACATAGTCCATAACTCCCAAAATAATAAATGACTAAATTCTTAATCTTGGTTTAATTATAATAAGTGGTGGTTAATGACTCTGGGCCTCTAGGAGATACGAATATTATTCACTCCAAGAACTCCTGAATGATGAAATCCTGGAATGGTTTATCTCCATTAATGACATATTTTAATGTTTAAAAGGGGGTGCCAAACCCAGAATGGGGAAAAACCGCTTCCAATACATTCAATTATCTTCAGTGGCCTCCAACAACACACATGCATGCCCATGATAAATACAGAACTCGTTTTTCCCACTCCTAGTCATTTTCTGCTAGATCTCAGTTCACTCCAACGCATGCATCAGTCTAATATTATCACAAATAACATTGTTTGATTGTTTAATTCAAAACTATTTTAAGTTTATAGAATAATAAGTGGTATTTTATGTGTGATAAGTATCATTATTTTTTATTAAGTCAAGTGTGAAGTATACATCACTATACTCCAGCATTTTCTAGTTAATTTAATAAAAAAAATTACAACCGGTAGTGTAGAGTTAAGTCTTAGTCCCAGATGGACGAGAACCTCTACAACTCTTACAAATATGCAATTTTTGTATGTTTTGAGGTTTGAGTTTTTTTGGGAGAAAAATATAAATACAACAATTGGTTGGACCCATCCTTCGTATGGATTAAATCTCTCTACCTGGTAAAGATACTAGTGATGATAATGTGTTTGTGTCCAAATTTGCATGTGTTTCTTATCTTGAATACGATCTTGATTTGTGCGAAGTATGATTCTTTTCCTTCAACTACTCCATAACTTGTCTTTATTAATATGAAACCTGTGATAACAACTATTCTTTGATGAAGATTATTTTTTATTACAGCCTGTGGGAATGACTGTGTTTTTGGTACATGTTTAATGCTTCAAATGATATTTTAATATTTAAACTATTGGCAGCAGACTGTTCAATGAATGGTTTGTTGTTTCTTTTGTTTGTTTTTACCTTTTTTATCTCACTTGTCTATCCTTAGTATTCCACCATCCAAGGATGTCCCTCATCCATGTCATTCCTCCAACCAAACTATGCTCATGTATTGGTAAACCAACCCTCTAACTGACCCATAAACTAGAAACCAACCATGCATAACATGAGGTGGCCTAGCTCTGCACTTCAATAGGCAGGTGCATAATTTAGGACCAAAATCTTCTGGAACTATTGTTGGGGAACAGAATAAAAAAATATCTTTCCTTGGGAGAATTATAGTGATCAAATATCACCTTTTATGGTGAACAAATATCAGACACATTCATACTGCGATCTTTCACCTAGTGACTCCACTGAGTAAAATTCAAAAAATAAATATTGGTTCCCAAAAAAGGACTCAAGAAATCCAAATTTGAGCACACCATAGCCACTAAGGCTCATCCTAACCCTGATAATGACACAATAGTCTATGATCTAGAACACAACTAAGAAAATCCACCTTAGCTCAGAGATATACTTCAACCCTCAAGGATAAAGTTGCACCTCAAGAATCCACTGTTCTTCATCATCACAAGCAACTTGAATTTTCTATCCCTTAGAATAACAATTCCAAGGAACCACAAACACCTTCAACTCCTGCCTCTATTTCATCATCTAGTCCAACATCCACCCCTATATCCCTAATCAATCTTCAGATTCCTATTTCCCAAACAATGGTTGTTAACAGGATGGATTCCATAATTTCTTCCATATATGTACCCTTAGTTATTCATGTAGGATTACATGCACTCCTAACCACATATTACATGGAATATTTTCCCAGATACAATGGGGAAGGAGATGTCACAACTGAGGAACATATGGCAACCTTCTACAACTTTACAATCAACTTTAACATTGACTATGTAGATGTGTGGATGAGGTTGTTTGTACAAATTCTTGACATGGAGGTAAAAAAATGGTTATGGGGCCTCCCTCCAACCTCATTTACAGATATTGATGCATTTGATGAATCTTTCATAAAGAAATGGGGAGATAGAAGGGATTATCTTTATTACATCACTGAGTTTGGGGCCCTTAAGAGAAAGAATGGTGAGTCTGTTTCAGACTTCACCAAGAGATTTAATAAGATGTATAATAAAATCCCAGATGAGATAAAACTAATTGAAACCTATGCTAATATCACTTATGCCAATTCATTTGATGCAAAATTTTCTCTTCTGTTGAGGGAGAGAATATCCACTACCATTCAAGAAGCAGCCAGTGAGGTTGAGTCCAACATCTTGGCATCAGACTGGTTAAAGAACAGATCTGAAAAAGACAAGAAGAAACAAAAAGAGGATTCCCGTGCCTCCTTTAAACCAACCATGTATGATCCTAAACTTGATGAAACAACCAAAACTTTGAAGGATCTAACATATGTAATACCTAAGCTGAAATAGGAATCTAATAAAAAAAACAAATCTTTCCAAGGGGTTGGGAACATAAATCCCAACTAGTTTAGAAGGTCAAATGATGCTCAGATAATGCAAAGAGAGAGGAGGAATGTTGATGACTGAATACTAGTACCTCCTTTCCAAAAAAATTAGATTGAGGAGATGGATGTGGATAGTGATGTTGTGGATGATGTTGTTGTGCTTTTCAATGAAACATATTTTCACACAAGTCACTTAACACAACAAGATTATGAGGTAGAACAATTGTCAGATAAGTTTGATTTTGAGATAGGGGAAGAGGGAGTTATTCAAGGCCAACCCCAAAATAAATATGACTTTAGGCTTGTTAGGTGATTTATATGTACTAAAAAAGACAATAAACTACCCTCAATTAAATTGTCAACCCGGGGTAAGTAAACTTAGAGTTGTAGAAAAATATATGCCAAAGGTAGAAGGGTTGGTAGGAGTATAGTTTAACTAAGAAAGGAAGCTATCTAAGGCTAATCTACTCAAGAAAAATTATCTAATAAGAAAACCCTACTAAGCAAGTTGAAACTAGGTAACCTAAGTACTTTTGGGCCAAGGACTGATGGATAGTTCCTAAGAAAGCAAGTAAAAATCCTCTTCAAAGAAAACTAGTTCATGATAGTAAGCAAAGGTAAACTACTAAGCATAATAAGAAAATGACAAAATAAAACTACTTTTAACTTTCCAACCTACATTCAATGAGCAACTACCCTATGAAATCAATTAAATAAGCAAGTAAGCAAAAGCACCTATCTAACCTATTAAAGAAAATAGACAAGTAAGCAAGGACACCTAACTAGACTACTAAATAAAAAGACAAGTAAGCAAAGACAACTATCTATCCTACTAAAGAAAAGGGACAAGTAAGCAAAGACTTCTCATTGAACAACTACCTATCCTAAGAGGAAAGTGAACTAAATTCCTAATGTAAAACTATTTCTCTTGTGTGAAAGGAAATTTAAATGCTCAATGCAATACATGAAAGAAAATCTATTCTATTGAAAGGAAGAAAGATTAACAACTAAACTTATGAAAACAAGAAACTATCTTTTCTAATCTATGAAAGCAAGAAACTATCTTTAATCTACAAAACACTCAAATGTAATGCTGGTGGTTGTGTGACTTTCTTCGGTGGTGACGGATGATATCTCGATGACACTTAACCACAAAGGTAATGGTATAAGCTCAATACTAATTTCAATGGAAAAATGAAAGGTGTGAAGTAAACAGTCCAATGCAAACTTAGCCATGATAAAAGTAATGTTAAATACCCTGCATCATGTATAAACCATCAACAACATAATGACATCATCATTCTATATCTATACTATGTAAGCAAAACTAGATTCAACCATTAACTAATAAATGTAATTGCATTTTAATCTATGAAAGGAAATTGTGTGAAATAAAACTATACTATGTTTATTTTAATCATTCAAGCTATGATAAGAAAACGAATTAAAAACATAAATTAAACTATGCTTATTAAGAAGGAAATTGACAATTAACCAACAACTAAACAAATGAATTCTATCTAAAACTGAGACAAGCAAACTATGATTAAGAAATT
>JZKD02S1441485.1:0-11016 GCA_000966675.3 Picea glauca
GATGATATTCTCATCTATTCTAGGAATGAAAGGGAACATGAGGAAAATTTAGGGTTAATTATTTCATGCTTAAGAAAAAAAAAATTGTATGGCAAGTTGTTTAAATTTTATTTCTTTGTGAAAGAGATTAACTATCTTGGTTTCATGCTCAAAATATCTCCTTTGCAACTTGGGAAAGTAGATAACAAAGAGAAATATAAACCTAGGGTTTTCATTCCAATCCATATGTAGTATGAATCTAACCATCTGAATAAATGTTTTGATGTCGAACATGGTATAAGGCACTTGATTACCAGTCATTGAGGTAAACCATTAACAAGTGCGGGGGAAATCACCAGTGATGTCAATGACTCCCAAGGTACCCTGGTGCAATCCAATGAATGTGAATAAATGAAATGAAGTCGAACATTCATGTAGTCATCCAATGATGTAAACCCACTATCAGAGGCAAGGAGGCTTGTCATTGAGGCATGCAAGTCCCAAGGTAATAAACTGGTTTCTAAGTCAAATTCTCGGATGATGTGTTGAAGTCAACAAGAAAAGACTCGTCGAAGGAGGGCTTTGATGTATCCCCCATCATTGACAAAAAAATGACATAGAGATGTAATATGGTGAATCAAATGTGTATAGAATGACACAGGTATTGAAACCAAAAATTTGTGATGGTTGAATCTCGAGGAAGATACTTCCCTTGAACACTGAGGCACAACATGACTTGGAAACATAAATGTAACATGGACAAAAACATAATGCAGTGGATACTGTAACTTTCGTCGGGTGACCCAATTGAGTGAAAAGACTTAGGGGATTGGTTAAGTGCAGAGGTTCATCGGGTTATCCAAGTGTTCAAGATGCAGGTAGAAACAATGTGTCATGTTCAAGGGTGACTGCAAAAGTGACGCGTGACAATTCTAAAATATAGCTTGGATTACTTCCTTCAATTTTTTTCCCCATCCAAATAGGCGAGTGCCTCTTTTTTTTTTAGGAACTTGAGGAGGATAACACATGTTCAATATAACTCACCTTGGGTAAGTCCCTCTTCCTTTGTTTAACAAACTAGAAGAAGTGAGGGTTTGGTCCCATATGGGCCCTTCAATGTGTGATTTTAATGAGTCCACAGGAGGAAAACTCGGTGGTTTTTCATGTTTAGAGAGTCTGAAAAGAACTTAAAGGTGGCTCCAAGGTTGTCCTTTTTCGTAATTTTAGTCTTCGAAGTCCGAAAAAGAGATAAACTTCTACTTGGGAGATTCCCTTTCAAAACCATTTAAGCAAGTGTGAAAGGGAGCAAGATCACTTGACAATATTTTCATGTTTACAGAGTTTGAAAAGATCTTAAAGGAGACTCCAAGGGTTTCCTTTTTCATGGAACCTTTATGAGTCTGAAAAAGTGATAAAAGTCTACTCAGTTTCATTCTCATGTTTTTTTGACCGCGATAAAGAACAAAGACTGTACTCGTCAGTTTTACAAGGTTTGTCGAAAAAGATACTACTTCTAAGCCTACAAATATAGACAATCATCTACCCAGGGTATTAGTGACTCCTCAAAAAGATTAAAAAACCCAATAAAAACTTTATATTAGAAAAACATCAACCCTATACTAGTGAAATAGGGTTAGAAATTTCATTACCATTTGATTTTTCACCAATTTCTTCTAGTTCTGGAATTTTCAACCTTTGGAGGGTGATTTTAAAGCTGCAAGAATGACAACTATGATCCATTGTTTCCACTTTTGTTTGGACCAGGTTGGTCACCTTATCATTTCAATCATTTTTCATGGTTTGAAATTGTCTTTTAGCTCATTTTTAGGGTGTTTTGGGCTCCTTAGGAAGCCCTAGGCACCGAACTGGATTGACGCTCCCTCAAAGGGGTGAGGGGAGTGTTGATCAAGGTTTCTCCACCATGGTGCACGCACTTAGGGAGCTCTAGCGCTCTATGAATAGGCTTAGAGGAGCGTCGATGCAGAACCAAAAAAAATTGTTTCTTTTTAGGCTAAAAATACCCAATATTTTGCTATAAGAGACTGACTAAAGGCATTTAAATGGTTTTATTTGTAGTTTTCATGGATCATGGCCATGATTGAATGGAAGTAACATGAAAATGAGTTTGACGATATCATCGCATTGCAAAACCCTCAAGAAATGGCTACTTTCATAAACTATGGTTTGTTGGTTATGGAGCCTGATTATCTTCCTGATTCAGGGGTCCTTTCTTTCAGTCGTGTTTATACCCCATGAAGTATTTAGACCCCATAAATATGTACACTCTACCATGTGGGGGAGTGCAGAGGGGGGGTACCTGTTGACCCAAAAATCTACTCTGGGCTCAACATGGTGTTTTACACATTTACTTCTCCATAAACACACCTTGATGCTATGGTTCCAATCAAATACAGTGGTGGGGGTCATAGTTACTATGGCCTCTCCCCTTGAAAGAGTATCAGTTGGTTGCTTTCATGGATTTGTGGTCCTTCCCATGACATTTCTTCCTCATGTCAAGGTTGTTAGATTCAAGGAAATAAACACTTCCAAGTGGTATGGATTGGGACAAGCTTTTCAACGAGCTATCATGAGTTTGATTCCAAGTCAGTATCACCCCATACGAGGCACGCAAAGTCAACGTCACCCGAACAACCAAAACCAATAGCCGTGAATTTCTGGTCTAATTATGTTCAAATTATGGTATCAAAGGGAAAATAAAATCCAGACATGGTGTAGGGTAGTGTGATACCTTTCCAATGGTATATCCCGTGCTTGGTTTCGACCCCCAGTTGGTAAGAATGAGCTTTCGCAAGTTTATGACCATTTTTGGACACCAAATTGGTTGTAGTAATTCATGGTTTAAAATTGGTTGGTAAAGAGTTATAAATAATATATTCAACAATGCCACGTTGTAATATACTCAGAAAACTTTCCAACGACGTCTCATTTTCCTCATTCTCATCTCATATGGCCTGGTTAGAGTTGTCACAAGTTGGTGAATAATTTTAGGCAAAAAGGGGTCCACCAACTCACATGACAAGGATTCATAGCAGCTAAGACAGTTATAAATGACCCCGGCACAAAACTATATTTTCACCTCACCAAAGTACTCATTGATTCCTTTCCAACGATACCTCATTTTCCTTGATTGGATATCGTATGACGATTTGGCACCTTTCGCAAGATTAGGTGTCATGTGGGCCCACCAGCAAGTCAGGGGTTTTAAGTGGCCACTGTTCCAGGCCAAAATTAAGGGCTAAGGTGGCATTATCTCAAGTTGGTGATGACATATTCCTGTTGTACTCGTCAAGACCTTTCCAACGATGTGACTTGCGTCCGATTTTGACTTCGTCTCTCCAGTCAACATTTTTGGGCTGAGTCAGTTGCAGTAGAGTCAAAGTCAAAGTCAAACTTTGAATTGCACATATTTCCAAAAATATTAAAAAATTAATAAAATATTTTCAGAAAAATTGGAAATTTGGAGAGTGGGCACGTAGCCTCATGCAGTTTGGGGAAAATAGTTTTTTTTTTTTTAAATTGAAAAAAAACAAAACCTCCGTTCTCCCCTCTCCCAAGCCATTTTGGCAGTTTGGCCAAAGGGGGAGAGCTCTTCAACAACATTTCATGGAAGCAGGGGGAGGTTTTTGATAGAAGAAACAAATCAACAATGGGCATCCAGCTTCCATGCTACCATCTCCAAACAGTTAGCCAAGTAATCCATTAATGACATTTAAAAAAAACCAATAAAAAATGTTGTTGGTTATTTTGAGATCCTGCAAGAAGAAATTGGTGTTTGTTTGCCTGTTTCAATGGTGATATTGCTTACTGGTTCAGTCTGATTGTTAGTGTTTGAGTTCATTCAGATTGTATGTGTGTTAAAAGATGAAAAGGAGAGGGGATTCGAACCCCTCTTGAGCACCAGGCCCAAGCCTCCATGGCTCCTTTAAATTTTGAATTGTAAAGCTATCTATTGGAGGTTGCAGGCCTGGGCATGTCACTGGGAAACCCTGGGCTTTGAACCCCAACCCTCCCCTTTTCCTTTGCCCAAAAAACCTCAAAAAACTACCCAGAAATCCAAGTGGAGGGAAGGGGGTTTGAACCCAAAACCTCCCCTCCATTCTGCTGGTGAAAAACCCACTTTGTCTATAGTTTTCAATTTTTAATTTTTGGAGGTGGTTGGTCGCCCGTCCACCACCCGGGTGCTGCCACCACCACCCTCTCTATGGGCTTATCCTCCTTCCTCTCGGACCTCTCTTGCTACACCACCACCTCGGCCTCCTCCATTCCCTTCATGCACAGACCGTCCCTCTAACATTTCCCTTTACCCATGCACAACTCCTCCATTCCCCTTCCTCCTACGCCCTCAGCCTCCTCCACTCCACTACACACAGGCCTCTTTTCCCCCTATTCCCTTTGTATTCCCCACCACCACTTCTCCCTCCACCTCTTCCTGACCCTTTCCCTCCTCTCCTCCATACCGCTCTCTCTCCCTTCATACCTGCACCAGTCGTAGCCCGCACCTCCATTTCTCCCCCTCTACATCAGTCCTCCACCATCTCGTGCACGTCCTCTTCTCCATCGCCCAGCCACCAACCACCACTCACCATTTCTCCAAACCCTTATGGCCCCTTTGGAGCCCAGCCCCGATCACATGGGTGACTAGGGGCGTCGGGTAACACCCCCGCTCCTTTTTTGTGTTTTAAATTTTTAATATTTGAATTTGAATTTGAATTTGAATTTTATTTGTTTTTAATTTTATATTGTAAGGAATTTTAAATATTATTTTGGTTATAAATATTTTGTATTTATAATTAAAATTATTTTTTTAATTTTTTATAATGTTTTATTAAAATATAAATAAAATTTTAAATGGGTTATAAACTATGTGGTAAAGTTTAAATTTCGCCCCCCTAAGGGTCACTGAACCTTTTAATTCTATAACTTCGCCATACGAAGACGGAGTTTCACCCGTGAATAGTTGAAATGACCGAGGTGAAGTCTAGAATACACGCATGCCATTCACCTCAGCAAATTCAGCCCAGATTTTCAGTGACATGTCCCAAAGCGACAGGGACTCAATTTGGCCCTACAAGCGTGCACTAGAAAGAGGGCAAATTGGGGGCCTCCGAGGTCAAATTGGGCCTGGTGAGGGAAACCCATTTCAGCTACAGGTATATAGGCCTATAGCATCCTGTCAATTCTGGTGTCCAACCCAGAATTTTACCCCAACTTGAAATCCTTTCCCTGATCAGTTTATTGGTCGACTCCATCCTCATACCTTCCCGGGGCAATATCTCACTCATCTGAAGTCGGATTTGTGCCAAACAAAAGGAAGCGGAAAGGTAGAAGATAGAGCTATAGCATGGGCATAGTAAAGCACATATTTTTGGTTGTTTGGTACAGAGGAAGAGCCTCTCAAAGTTTATATCCAAGAGGTCCTCTTGCCGAAACAAGCCCAAATCAAGGCCATGTTTTAGCCAGCTCATAGGGAAAATTATAGGTAGAAAAGGGGGGGCATAATCAGGTCTGAAAAGTGCCTGAACAGTGGGAATTTCCTTACTTACAATGACCAAAGCTCGAAGTCCCCTTTCCCTCCAAATCAACGCAACAATTCCACACACCTTGGGCCTTGATTTCGGTGAATCTGGTAGCCATGGATGGTCGGATATTGTCCTGAAACACATCACCTATAGCTGCAAAACATGGCAGCAGTCAAAGAGCATTTGGGATGGCACAAATCCCAAGGAAAATGGTGATGTGGCATATCAAGCTTTGTCATTTTATGGAAAATGACTTTTTGTAATATGAACTCTTGTATGATTTACTTTTGGCATGTAATTATTATGTAATTGAAGGGTCAAGTCAAATCTGATTTGATTCCCTTTTTGAATAAGGTTCCCTTTTTTGGATAAGTTTACTTTTTTTTAAAAAGACAAAAATACTTTACGTTTGGTCCACTTGTCACTTTTCCAAAAGTGACAAGTGTCTTGTGACCTAACCCTAAGCCTTCACCTCTCCTTTATAAATAAGAGGGTTGGCATTGTAAAAAAAGGGAAGGATGAATATAGTAACAAAGCTCTGTTGAAATTTATAAGACTCTTTGTGTGTGTGTACTTGTTGAATTTTAGTTGTTGGATGTGTCATTTGTTGGTTAAGGGTTGAGGGGTAGGGGTAAATACTTGATATGTTAGCTATCTCCAAGAGGGATTGGTTAGCTAGGTGTTTGTTGTTGCTTCCTTGGGTTTAACTTGCTCACTTTCATTTTCTAACAACTTGGTTTAATTTGTTTAATGTGTTTTAGTGCAGATTTTCTGAAGTATTCAATTGTTTTCAGCCTTAGCTAGTGGCTGGGAGTCATAGGGCCCGTTAGGAGAACCCTTAATTAGACCTCATAGCTGGATGGCCATAATTGTTTGCTTTATCTTTTCATTTATGTATGTTTCTATTATGTTTTCTTACCATTAACCTTGTTGTCCCAAACAGGAAAATGGATCATTTTGGTCAATTTCCCCCCACGGGAGAGCCATCTTAGTCGGTTGTTATATACTTCTTATATGTAAATTTCTGTTATGTTTATTTCATTTTTTTCCATACATAAATACTAAAATTTCATTGTTTGCCTGGAAGGATACAACCGATCACTCATTCTGCCTCTCTTAAGCGGTTGGGGACCACATAGAGACTTGTTTGAGGCAAAGGGGCCAATAGGGAAGCAAAGAAAAACACACATTTCGATCGGTAAATCTTACCCAATCACTCTCATACACACTTTAATTATCACCTGCACTCACTCCAAAAATTTCTGATATACATATCAATGTTTATATGTTTGATTTGTGTAAGTANAAGGGTCACTGGAACTTTTAATTCTATAACTTCGCCATACGAAGGCGGATTTTCGCCCATGAATAGTCGAAATGACCAGGGTGAATTCTAGAATACACCCATGCCATTCACCTCAGCAAATTCAACCCAGATTTTCAGTGACATGTCCCAGAGCGACAGAGACTCAATTTGGCCCTACAAGCATGCACCGGAAAGAGGCCTAATTGGGGGCCTCCGAGGCCAAATTGGGTCCGGTGAGGGAAACCCATTTCAGTTACGGGTATACATGCCTGTAGTAGCTTGTCAATTTTGGTGTCCAACCCAGGATTTTACATCAACTTCAAATTCTTTCCCTGATCAATCTATTGGCCAGCTCCATCCGCATACCTTCCCGGGGCCATATCTCACTCATCCGGAGTCGGATTTGCACCAAACAAAAGGCATCAGAAAGGTAGAGGATAGAGATACAACATGGGCATAGTAAAGAATAGATTTTTGGTTGTTTGGTATAGAGGAAGAGCCTCTCAAAGCTCATATCCAAGAGGTCCTCTTGCCGAAACAAGCCCAAATCAAGGCCATGTTTTAGCCAACTCATAGGGAAACTTATAGGAAACAAAGGGGGGGAATAACCAGGTCTGAAAAGTGCCTGAACAACGGGAATTTCCTTACTTACAACTACCAAAGCCCGAAGTCCCCTTGCCCTCCAAAGCAGCTCAACAATTCCCCACACCTTGGGCCTTCATTCTGGTGAATCCAACAACCATGGATGGCCGGATACTGTCCTGAAACACATCACCTACAGCTGCAAAACATGGCAGTAGTCAAAGAGAATTTGGGATGGAACAAATCCCAAGGCAAATGGTGATGTGGCATATCAAGCTTTGTCATTTTATGGAAAATGACTTTTTGTAATATGAACTCTCGTATGATTTACTTTTGGCATGTAATTATTATGTAATTGAAGGGTCAAGTCAAATATGATTTGATTCCATTTTTGGATAAGGTTCTATTTTTTGGATAAGGTTACTTTTTGTAAAAAAGACAAAAATACTTTAGGGTTGGTCCACTTGTCACTTTTCCAAAAGTGACAAGTGTCTTGTGACCTAACCTTAAGCCTTCACCTCTCCTTTATAAATAAGAGGGTTGGCATTGTAAAAAAGGAGAGGATGAATATAGTAATAAAGATCTGCTGAAATTTATGAGACTCTTTGTGTGTGTACGTGTTGAATTTTAGTTGTTGGATGTGTCATTTGTTGGTTAAGGGTTGAGGGGTAGGGGTAAATGCTTGATATGTTAGCTATCCCCAAGAGGGATTGGTTAGCTAGGTGTTTGTTGTTGCTTCCTTGGGTTTAACTTGCTCACTTTCATTTTCTAACAACTTGGTTTAATATGTTTAATGTGTTTTAGTGCAGATTTTCTGAAGTATTCAATTGTTATTCAGCCTTAGCTAGAGGCTGAGAGTCCTAGGGCCCCTTAGGAGAACCCTTAAATAGACCTCATAGATAGCTGTCCATACTTGTTTGCTTTATCTTTTCATTCATGTATGTTTCTGTTATGTTTTCTTACCATTAACCTTGTTGTCCCAAACAAGAAAATGCATCATTTTGGTCAATTTCCCCCCCATGGGGCAGCCATCTTAGTTGGCTGTTATATGTTTCTTATGTGTAAATTTTTGTTATGTTTATTTTAGTTTTTTCATACATAAATACTATATTTCATTGTTTGCCTACAAGGATACCACCGTTCACCCATTCTGCCTCTCTTAAGCGGTTGGGGACCACCTAGAGACCTGTTTGAGGCAAAGGGGCCAGCAAGGTAGCAAAGAAAAACACACATTTCGATTAGTAAATATTACCCAATCACTCTTATAAACACTTTAATTATCACTTGCCCTCACTCCAAAAATTTCTGATATGCATATCAATGTTTATATGTTCGATTTGCGTAAGTAGTTTGAATGGTTCACTTGTGAATTCATGTTAAAAATCTGGTTRATACTTGTGTAGATAACAGTCACACCTTTTATATTTCAAACACTAAATTTCCAATCCCCATACAAGGAATTAGTTGGGGCTTTCATGCATATGGCGGCTTTGTCATTCACAAAAAGTCTCAACCCATTCCTTTGGGTTGAACGTTGTAATTGTTATGTTGTAATCATCTAATCTTGCTACATTTTCATTGTATCTTTTTTCGCTCACTAATCTTGCTATAAAAGACTTGAAAACAATTAAGGGGTCCGCCCCATACACAGAAAGAAAAAAACTTATATTATTTAGATATTTACATACACATATTATCTAGCCGTGACATATATGTCACCTATCTATTTACTTGTTTTATGTATATAGTTTCAAGATAGATTTCAATTTCAGTAACCAAGAGGCACACTTGTGAAAGCAAGGTGTGACCCCGCCACATGGATGGTCTGGTATTTCATTTTATG
Source organism: Picea glauca (assembly GCA_000966675.3). NCBI lineage: Eukaryota > Viridiplantae > Streptophyta > Pinopsida > Pinales > Pinaceae > Picea > Picea glauca. The sequence goes on from JZKD02S1441485.1 coordinate 9,251, forward strand.
CAATTTCAATTTCATAGAATATTACGAGTCAAAGCCAAGGAGTCTTCATCAGGAGCCCCTCAAAAGTTGTCTAGTTAGTATAAGTCGAGTGGTCTTTCCTCAGTACAACACGGTCAAGGAGTTGATTAGCTTAGCTCGGTTGAAATAATACTCTACTTGGGTAAGCTCAGCAAAAACCCTCTTTAGGGGGGTCCTAAGCCTCTTCCTTTTCGTAGGTATCCTTCTTCAATCCAAGTGGCTTTAAGAGCCCAAAAGTGCTAGTGATGACAAGTGGATAACCCCTAATTCTTTGAACTACATGTGGCACTCTTCAAACTAACCACCGTGGACAGCTAGGACTACTCTTCTTATACTGGTTGACATAGTTCCGGGATGTGTTTGCCTGATTGGGATAACCTTTAAAATAGTGTGGTGGCCAAGGCATGTGATAAAAACAAAAAATGACCAATAAAATACTTTTAAAGTCAACCTTTCATCAGTCCACCTTTTAACTCATGAAACAAAACTGAAGTTGTGTACACTTTCCTTTATATCATAGTTGTAACATCTTGTTACAAAACCGTTCATCCACTTTTACAGCCCTTTTTTGATTTAACAATTTTCCGGGATCACTTCTCGGGTCACCCCGGGGGGTATCGAGCCATTCTGGTCTTGTTTCCTTGCCTTGAAAGCTTTGAACAACTTGTTGTTCACAATTTACAGCCATTTAAAGGTACTTGGTTGTAGCTTTTAAACCCCCTTTTCATGCTTGTTTCATGCCCTTTTACTTAAAGCATTCATCGGTTATTTACCCAGGATACCAGTTTACCCCGGTGACCCATTCTGGGATAGTTTCCAACACTTTAAGGAAGTGAACAGCTCGTTGTCCACTTTATTTAGTTCACTGTCCTAAAAATTAGCAAGCTCATTTTCATCCCATTGTCCATAATGTTCACCCCCTAGGCCATTTCGTCCATCCAGGAAGCTAAGGAAGGATAACACCCAGGGTGGGTGGTCCTGAGAATGACTTCTTGTAAGTCTCTCACCTTTCTTCTTCCCCTTCTTTACTGCCTCAGGCGAAGGACCACCGGAGGTGTGGGTAGCCTCTACCTCGTGTCAAACTACCAAAGGGGCTGTAACCGGCTTCACAGCCGGATAGGTCGGATCCGTCCCTATGGACAGATTTTTCTTATAACACCCACCCTTTTCTGGCGACTCCACTGGGGAACTTGCAAACCTCTTTAAATTTTCTTGTATCCCAAGCTTGCACTAAATGTTGGACCCAAATTATTTGTGGTCTTTTCCTACTTGTTGACAAACTTTGGGCAAAATCTTTCAGTCACCCTTTGGAATTTTCTTTGGTACTCGTTCTAGTTTAGTTTCCTTGTAATTTCCATTACACCTGCGAGTTATAAATACCATTGAGTTTTCCTTTCCTTTTACTTGGTCGGTCTTCGATCTCACTTGCTTGAACCCACGTGAGAAGTTATAAGTCTGTCATACCTTACCTTCCACTTCGAGAAGAATAAGAAAACAAAGCTTCATTTTTAGTTGGATTATTTTACATCGTGTTAGAAAGAGTAGGATCATGTATGACACACCCCTTGTACTCATAGTACTTACTTGGCCCCTTGCAAGCTGGTGTTGGTCACTATAATTTCTTAATTAATTTTTAAACAACCAAGTGAAACATAAATTATCAACCTAGGGAAGTCTTTTGTTTCAAAGATAGCCACGCACTATATATGCTCAATTCCAAAAGCACTTAGTGTTGTAGTAAAGAAAAT
>JZKD02S1441496.1:0-11016 GCA_000966675.3 Picea glauca
TATAGTTTCAATTTTCCTCCACTGGGAAGTAGACAAGTTGAGGTCGGCCCCGAGAATGCTTGTTCTCACACTATCGTACATTGAAATATCTTTCCCTACTTTAATTGTAACTGGAACCTCGCCAAAATTTATCATTGAATCGTCCACCCTAAAATTTTCCCCTGATTCGTCTAGTGGAGGCCTGGTGTCTTCAAAAGGGCTACATGCAAATATAGTTTTTGGAGGGGTATCTTCCTTCCTAGCTTCCACATGGTCCTAAGGCTTCTTCACATTCTAATCTAAGGTTCCACGATAGCCTTTTTGAAATGCTAAGTCATAATCTGCCATTACATGGTCGACTTTGTGACAATGAGAGAAAGAAAAGGAACATTGAGGTAATCCAAGATCTGCATGAAGGTCCTATTGCCCCACACCAGGTCCAAGGATTCATATAAACCTTGCCTCGGGTTCAAATAAACCAAAAATTGTGCCACAAAACATTATAGACTGGATTTATAACTTTCATCAAAGGTAATAAATGAGCCCAACGCTTTTCCAATAGCCTAAAACCCCTCATTAGTCCATAACTCTAGTGGTAAATTCAATACATTTATCCATGTCAGGAGACTGATCAAGACCTATTCCTTTGCGTCGAACAGGGGGTGCCAAAATTTGGTAGAAATAAAATATCAATCGTAATACCACATTTCATCGATAGTCATTGACTCATCCACCTTATTATTGAAAACAAAATCCAACCATGCACAGGATAAACCATGAATTATAGGGACATAGTCCAGATGAACCCTACAAAAATTGACCATAAAATTACTTACCAACACACACCCCTCTAGTTCTAGAATTTGATTTATTGCAATATCGTTTCCCACCACCAAAGCAACGTCACCTCCTTTGTATTTGACCACTCTTTTACGTTTTAGTTGTGGATAAGAATTTTGAATAGTATGATAACCCTAAGGACCAAAAAACAATAATATTTTGTCTAGGGTAACCCACACCTTTGCTCCCCTTGACTTCAATTTTTCTTAAGAGGGCACAAGAGCAGGAGAAACACGAGAAAATGAACTATGAAAATATGAGATGATGACTTTTTTGGTTACCCCCTTGAGCATTAAACCTTTGCAACAAATGGAATTTAATGTCTGATCATCTGCCAAAGGATAAGATCCCACTAACCCTAATCTCAAAGCTAGTTTGATTGGATTTTGACATGGCACAATACTCAATATAAAATTGCCTTCCACCTTAGCGGATGAAACCTCACCGAAATCATCCTTATCTCGAATCCCAAGAAAAAAAGGACATGTAAAAATCTCATGTTCTAACACTATATCATCTTAATAGTCCACAAGGGGAGAGTACCCAACCATGATTGAATCCTCCCTATTCACCCAAGTCACCATATGGTTTCCTACGTCATTAGGTACAGGTCCTTTGGGTCTTCAAACCACTCTAGGGTTTCCAAATATCCACATATCATCAAACTTCAACCAGAGAAGCCAGATCAAACCCTCTATGTCAGTCCTTAATTTATCGACGAGGGCGATTTATTAATTATAGAATGGCTTTTTTTATATGAAATAGTGGTTTATTTAATATAGTAATTATTAGTTTAGTATAATGTCTTGTTGACGCTTGAATCTATTAAGACCGAAACGACAACCTCACGAAGATATGAACCCCCCCATGTTTTTATAGAGGTGGTACTCCTCTTTGGATAAAATATATATCTGTGATATCTTAGGACTGAGTGTAGAAATTTTAATACAAATTATGTATTGTATGGATTCTCCTGGTCTAGAAATTATATGCCACTATTAAATACATAATTGCTTCTACAAATATTCTTGTGGAATTTAAAACATGGTTGCCAATTGCAATATCAAGAAGAAAGATCAATCGCACATAACACAGATGTTTTACCGGGAAAGAATAAAGCTAAAAAACCCACTATCATATATTATGTATATCATGGATCATGAAACAATCTCATACAAAACTCTAATCCAAGATCTCTTAGTACAATACAATTGTCTCACACTGTCATACAAAAATCAACAAATACATGTGCCAATTCTCTGCCTCCAGACAACCTGCCTCCTCTGTGCAATCCCTGCAATGGAAAACCTGCAAAATGATTTGAATGCCTCTTGCCTAGGCTGCACATTTCTCATGGGCACATCCACTGTATGTGTGATTGCATGAGTGCATTTCACTCAAATCGAAACTAATAGAAAAACTATCCCTTTCACCTGTTATCTCAAATGGGTCTCCATTGGATCTGACAAGCATGTAGTTAACAGAGGTAAATCTTCAGTTGCATGTGAGATCACTAATTGTGAATTAATTAATAATTAATTCACTAAATTCTCACTAGTGTAAGTTCAATTACAACCAATACAACTGAGATTAACTCACTTAACTGAGTTAAACTACTTCACAACTCAAATAACTACACTTATAACTCTGTTACAACTTCAAGTCACTTAGTTACAACTAATTTGACTTCCATGTCCCACTAGTCAACCTTTGAACTCGAATTTCCTATAGCTAACTGATTTTCCATTTCAGTTAACTATTTTCTAGTAATTATGCGATAATAGATTAATATTTATTGTCCAATTTATTTAAGGGAAAAATAAATTGGACACACATTTCTTGTTGACTTTTCAACACTCCCTCTCAACAATAAATGGATTATCCTTCACCCCAATCATGTCTCTATGGTATTCGAATTTTCTCCTGGTGAGCACCTTCATCAGAATGTCTACATCCTGATCTTTCGTAGGAATGTACTTAAGCAACATGATCTTCCGCTGCACACAATATTTNGCTTTTTTTATATGAAATAGTGGTTTATTTAATATAGTAATTATTAGTTTAGTATAATGTCTTGTTGACGCTTGAATCTATTAAGACCGAAACGACAACCTCACGAAGATATGAATCCCCCCATGTTTTTATAGAGGTGGTACTCCTCTTTGGATAAAAGATATATCTGTGATATCTTAGGACTGAGTGTAGAAATTTTAATACAAATTATGTATTGTATGGATTCTCCTGGTCTAGCAATTATATGCCACTATTAAATACATAATTGCTTCTACAAATATTCTTGTGGAATTTAAAACATGGTCGCCAATTGCAATATCAAGAAGAAAGACCAATCGCACATAACACAGATGTTTTACCGGGAAAGCATAAAGATAAAAAACCCACTATCATATATTATGTATATCATGGATCATGAAACAATCTCATACAAAACTCTAATCCAAGATCTCTTATTACAATACAATTGTCTCACACTGTCATACACAAATCAACAAATACATGTGCCAATTCTCTGCCTCCAGACAAACTGCCTCCTCTGTGCAATCCCTGCAATGGAAAACCTGCAAAATGATTTGAATGCCTCTTGCCTAGGTTGCACATTTCTCATGGGCACATCCACTGTATGTGTGATTGCATGAGTGCATTTCACTCAAATCACAACTAATAGAAAAACTATCCCTTTCACCTGTTATCTCAAATGGGTCTCCATTGGATCTGACAGGCATGTAGTTAACAAAGGTAAATCTTCAGTTGCATGTGAGATCACTAATTGTGAATTAATTAATAATTAATTCACTAAATCCTCACTAGTGTAAGTTCAATTACAACCAGTACAACTGAGATTAACTCACTTAACTGAGTTAAACTACTTCACAACTCAAATAACTACACTTATAACTCTGTTACAACTTCAAGTCACTTAGTTACAACTAATTTGACTTCCATGTCCCACTAGTCAACCTTTGAACTCGAATTTCCTATAGCTAACTGATTTTCCATTTCAGTTAACTATTTTCTAGTAATTATGCAATAATAGATTAATATTTATTGTCCAATTTATTTAAGGGAAAAATAAATTGGACACACGTTTCTTGTTGACTTTTCAACACTCCTTCTCAATAATAAATGGATTATCCTTCACCCCAATCCTGTCTCTATGGTATTCGAATTTTCTCCTGGTGAGCACCTTCATCAGAATGTCTACATCCTGATCTTTCGTAGGAATGTACTTAAGCAACATGATCTTCCGCTGCACACAATATTTGAGATGATGATACCAGATATCTATATGCTTAGATCTATCATGAAAAAAAGGATTAATCGAGAGTTTAATGCAACTCTGATTATCACAATGAATAATTGTCGGATCTAAATGAGAACCAAACAAACCAACCAAGATCTTTCTCATCCAGATAGCCTCACATGCAACTTGACTCGTTTCCATGTATTCTACTTCTGCTGAACTGAGTGCCACAGATCTGTGTTTCCTTTTGTACCAAGAAACAACTATAGATCCAATACTAAAGATCCCCCCTGATGTGCTCTTTCTATCCGTTGGGCTGCCCACCCAATTTGCGTCTGTGAAGCCATGCAACTTCACCTCATCCATATGTTTGTACCATAAGCCATACTCAGATGTGCCCCTGAGGTATCTCAGGACATGCTTGGTCGCCTTCCAAAACATCTTGGTAGGATTAACCATTGCTTGACTCAGCTGGTTAACTGCATAGCAAATGTCCAGTCTCGTGTTCACTAGATACATTAGCGAACCCACTAAATGTCGATAGACAGTAGCATCCAGTACCTCTCTAGAAGTAACATCCTCTTTCCTCCAGTTTCCTGGAAGAGGAGTATCCATGGGTTTGCAGCCCTCCATGTGAAACTTACCTAGTATCTCCCTTGCATACTTGTCTTGAGACACAAAAATTTCACCATCTCGCTACCATATTTCCAATCCAAGGAAATAATGAAGAAGGCCCAAATCCTTCATCTCGAACTCCTTTGCAAGGTCCTCCTTGCATGAGTATATCAACTTCTCATCACCAATCAATATTAAATCATCAACATAAAGAAAAATGATTAAAATATTACCCATCTCGGTGAAATAGTTGTCTATCTGAGTGTACCAAGCACGAGGTGCTTGCTTCAGCCCATACAACGTTCTCTTGAGTCTGCATACATGTGAATCCCTGTCAAAGGTATCAAAACCTTCTTGTTGATCAATGTACACTTCTTCCTCAATGATCCCATTGAGAAACACAATTTTTACATCCATCAGATGAATGCACTAGCCCATCTGCGCTGAGAGTGAAAAGATGAATCTTATGGAAGAGTACCTTGTGACAGGTGCAAAGATCTCATCATAATCTATCCCCTCTATCTGTGAGTAGCCCTGGGCCACAAACCTGGCCTTGTATTTCTCCACACTCCCATCAACAACTTGCTTTACCTTGTAGATCCATCTCGAACCTACCACTGATTTGTCGACCAGTCTTGGGACAATTTCCCATGCAATGTATTTGACAATGGAGTCATATTCCTCCACCATAGTATCAACCCAAGTGGGATCCTACACTACTTCCTAAAATGAATATGGTTCAGTCACAATACATTTTCTCATGAGAGCCATTTATCCAGTAAATTGATCAGGAGACTGTCTCTGTCTATGCTGTGAAGTAGGGGCTCCTACATTCTGTGCAGCATCTAGTCTCAATCTATCAGCTTCCATGGTGCGCTTTCTACCATTTATGATGGATGGATATGCATGAGTGGCTGCCTCCACTCCATGAACCTCCTCATGTGGATGATCCACATCTTGAGACTCATCTTTGGGAACCAACTGTTCCTCCCCCACATGCAAGTCTAACTCCCTCTCAAGCGACAACCACATGGCTTTCCCCTCATCGAATTTTATACCCCATCGCATAACAATCATCTTACTGTTAGGAAAATACACACGATAATTATGGGGTGTTTCTGTGTACCCCATAAATATCCCAACTTCAGCAGTCGGTTCCAACTTCTTCCTTGCATCCTTGGTCACATGCACATAAACAGATGAGCCAAAAATCTTTAAATGAGAAACATCAGGTTTCTTACCAGTGAAAGATTCTTCAGGTGTACTCATGCCAAGTACTCTATGAGGACAATGATTTTGCACATAAACCGTAGTGTTGCATGCTTCCTCCCACAAATTAATTGGTAGGCCTTGATCATGCAACATCACTCGTGCTACACCCACAATCGTTCTATTCTTCCTCTCCGCGACCCCATTTTGTTGTGGGTTATGAGGTTCTATGAGTTCTCTTTGAATTCCTTCTTTGCTGTAGAAGTATTTGAATTCATTAGAGATGTATTCTCCACCATTATCGCTCCTCAGAGCTTTCACTTGCTTCCTCAACTCTTTCTCCACCAATGCTTTAAACTCACAGAACTTTGACAATGTTTGATCCTTCTTCTGCATGAAGAAGATCCAACATTTATGAGAAAAGTCATCAACAAAAATAACATAATACTTATGTTTTGATGTTGAAGCAACCGAGAATGGTCCACACACGTCTGTGTGAACTCTCTCCAGGATCACCGAAGCATGGTTCTCCTTTTCCTGAAAGGTGGACTTTACATACTTCCCCATGGTGCAACCCTTGCACTGATCTAACTGAGCAAGTGTTCCCATTGGAAGTCCAGTAGATATTTGTTGCATGATCTTCAAGGCTCCATGATGAAGATGGCCCAATTGCCTGTGCCATAATTCACCCTCATCCCATCTCACCACTTTTTCTACCTTTCCCATCATGGCAGCGCAACCATCTACCTCCAACATGTAGAGATTCTTAACTCGAATCCCTATCCTCTTGACTTGACCCATTTTTTATGTCACAGAAAATATTTTCCACCTCTGAAAACAATGTCATAGCCTCTTTCCTCCAACATTGTGACTGAGACCAGGTTTTTCTTTAGAATTGGAACATGCATAACATTTTTCAATTGAAATGGTTTACTTGACTCCCTCTGAAAGGTAATGCTACCAATACCATTCGCACTGTATCATCCATCATCACCCATCTCTATATGCATTGTGAGATCTCTCTCCTCCAAGTCACTGAAAAAATCCTTATCTCTCGTCATGTGGAAGGAAGCGCCACTATCCAAATACTGCATCGATCCCATTGCACTTGAATCCATGCGTAGGATCAAGGAGAAGTCAATTTCAAATTGCGAGGCAAGGTCCTCACCAGTTGCAGCTCCAACAACCTTCTTGTTCTTCTTCTTCTACAGACAGTCAGTAGCAAGATGCCCATGTTTGTGACAGTGAAAACACTTCACTTTGGACAAATCCATCTTCTTGCCTTTAGACTCGGATTTTGAATGGAATTTCTTCCCCTTCCCTTTCCTTCCCTTGGTAGCCAAAGCACAATCCTCTTCATCATCATGCTTTGATGAAGAGCCATCTCTGGTGTTCCGCCTGAACTCCTCCTGCAGTAGATCTGACCATAGTCGTTCACAATCTGGAAATTTTTCCCTTCCATTGAAAGCATCTTGATAACTATGCCAACTCTTGGGAAGTCCTAGGAGAGCCAAGCTAACCAAATCATCTTCAACGACTGTTATTCCCACACTCCCCATCTCATCCTGACATTGGAAAAACTTCATGAGATATTTTGGAATGGAGTCACCCTTCTCCATCTTGATCTTCCTGAGTTTATCTTTGAGCGCCAATTTCCTATGGTCGTTGTTGTTTTGGAATAGATCCTTCAAAGTCTTCCACATTGCATATGGTGTGACTTTCCCATGGAGGCTTGAGACAATGTGGTCTCATACTCCCTCCAACAAGATCATCCTTGCCTTTTCCACTTTCTTTTTCCATGCATAAAGATTTGCAACATCTGTGACATCTGGCTTAGGAACATATTTGTCAATGAATTCCTTCAAGCCATTGTCTTCGAGTACTACCTCCATCCTGTCCTTCCAATAAATGTAGTTCGAGTTGCCCTCGAGTGCATACTCTAACCTCAAGCCATTGAAAGACATTTCGATCTTGAATTATTTGTATCACCAAGAAAGTCTTTCTGCAAATTCGAATTATGTCCAATCACAAACTCATCTTCTGAAATATTCTGCGCTCTGATACCATGTAGAAATTTTAATACAAATTATGTATTTCCTGGATTCTCTTGATCTAAAAATTATATGCCACTGTTAAATATAGAATCACTTCTACAAATATTCTTCCGGAATTTAAAAAATGATCGCCAATTGCAATATCAAGAAGAAAGATCAATCACACATAACACAGATGTTTTACCGGGAAAGCGTAAAGCTAAAAACCCCACTATCATATATTATGTATATCATGGATCATGAAACAATCTCATACAAAACTCTAATCCAAGAGCTCTGAGTACAATACAATAGTCTCACACTGTCATACAAAAATCAGCAAATACATGTGCCAATTCTTTGCCTCCAGACAACCTGCCTCCTCTACACAATCCCTGCAATGAAAAACCTGCAAAATGATTCAAATTCCTCTTGCCTAGGCTACGCATTGCTCATGGGCACATCCATTGTGTGTGTGATTGTATGACTGCACTTCACTCAAATCACAACTGATAGCCAAACTATCCCTTTCATCTGTTATCTCAACTAGGTCTCCACTAGATAGACATGCATGTAGTTAACAGTGGTAAATCTTCAGTTGCATGTGAGATCACTAATTGTGAATTAATTAATAATTAATTAACTGAACTCTCACTAGTGTAAGTTTAGTTACAACTAGTACAACCGAGCTTAACTCACTTAATTGAGTTAAACTACTTCACAACTCACATAACTACACTTATAACTCTGTTACAACTTCAAGTCACTTAGTTACAACTAATTTGACTTCCATGTCCCACCNATACTTCCCCATGGTGCAACCCTTGCACTGATCTAACTGAGCAAGTGTTCCCATTGGAAGTCCAGTAGATATTTGTTGCATGATCTTCAAGGCTCCATGATGAAGATGGCCCAATTGCCTGTGCCATAATTCACCCTCATCCCATCTCACCACTTTTTCTACCTTTCCCATCATGGCAGCGCAACCATCTACCTCCAACATGTAGAGATTCTTAACTCGAATCCCTATCCTCTTGACTTGACCCATTTTTTATGTCACAGAAAATATTTTCCACCTCTGAAAACAATGTCATAGCCTCTTTCCTCCAACATTGTGACTGAGACCAGGTTTTTCTTTAGAATTGGAACATGCATAACATTTTTCAATTGAAATGGTTTACTTGACTCCCTCTGAAAGGTAATGCTACCAATACCATTCGCACTGTATCATCCATCATCACCCATCTCTATATGCATTGTGAGATCTCTCTCCTCCAAGTCACTGAAAAAATCCTTATCTCTCGTCATGTGGAAGGAAGCGCCACTATCCAAATACTGCATCGATCCCATTGCACTTGAATCCATGCGTAGGATCAAGGAGAAGTCAATTTCAAATTGCGAGGCAAGGTCCTCACCAGTTGCAGCTCCAACAACCTTCTTGTTCTTCTTCTTCTACAGACAGTCAGTAGCAAGATGCCCATGTTTGTGACAGTGAAAACACTTCACTTTGGACAAATCCATCTTCTTGCCTTTAGACTCGGATTTTGAATGGAATTTCTTCCCCTTCCCTTTCCTTCCCTTGGTAGCCAAAGCACAATCCTCTTCATCATCATGCTTTGATGAAGAGCCATCTCTGGTGTTCCGCCTGAACTCCTCCTGCAGTAGATCTGACCATAGTCGTTCACAATCTGGAAATTTTTCCCTTCCATTGAAAGCATCTTGATAACTATGCCAACTCTTGGGAAGTCCTAGGAGAGCCAAGCTAACCAAATCATCTTCAACGACTGTTATTCCCACACTCCCCATCTCATCCTGACATTGGAAAAACTTCATGAGATATTTTGGAATGGAGTCACCCTTCTCCATCTTGATCTTCCTGAGTTTATCTTTGAGCGCCAATTTCCTATGGTCGTTGTTGTTTTGGAATAGATCCTTCAAAGTCTTCCACATTGCATATGGTGTGACTTTCCCATGGAGGCTTGAGACAATGTGGTCTCATACTCCCTCCAACAAGATCCTCCTTGCCTTTGCCACTTTCTTTTTCCATGCATAAAGATTTGCAACATCTGTGACATCTGGCTTAGGAACATCTTTGTCAATGAATTCCTTCAAGCCATTGTCTTCGAGTACTTCCTCCATCCTGTCCTTCCAAGAAATGTAGTTCGAGTTGCCCTCGAGTGCATACTCTAACCTCAAGCCATTGAAAGACATTTCGATCTTGAATTAGTTGTATCACCAAGAAAGTCTTTCTGCAAATTCGAATTATGTCCAATCACAAACTCATCTTCTGCAATATTCTGCGCTCTGATACCATGTAGAAATTTTAATACAAATTATGTATTTCCTGGATTCTCTTGATCTAAAAATTATATGCCACTGTTAAATACAGAATCACTTCTACAAATATTCTTCCGGAATTTAAAAAATGATCGCCAATTGCAATATCAAGAAGAAAGATCAATCACACATAACACAGATGTTTTACCGGGAAAGTGTAAAGCTAAAAACCCCACTATCATATATTATGTATATCATGGATCATGAAACAATCTCATACAAAACTCTAATCCAAGAGCTCTGAGTACAATACAATAGTCTCACACTGTCATACAAAAATCAGCAAATACATGTGCCAATTCTTTGCCTCCAGACAACCTGCCTCCTCTACACAATCCCTGCAATGAAAAACCTGCAAAATGATTCAAATTCCTCTTGCCTAGGCTACGCATTGCTCATGGGCACATCCATTGTGTGTGTGATTGTATGACTGCACTTCACTCAAATCACAACTGATAGCCAAACTATCCCTTTCATCTGTTATCTCAACTAGGTCTCCACTAGATAGACATGCATGTAGTTAACAGTGGTAAATCTTCAGTTGCATGTGAGATCACTAATTGTGAATTAATTAATAATTAATTAACTGAACTCTCACTAGTGTAAGTTTAGTTACAACTAGTACAACCGAGCTTAACTCACTTAATTGAGTTAAACTACTTCACAACTCACATAACTACACTTATAACTCTGTTACAACTTCAAGTCACTTAGTTACAACTAATTTGACTTCCATGTCCCACC